>JAZGTJ010007233.1:0-23252 GCA_036877575.1 Botia almorhae
AGCCTGGAACCCACAGCCTCCTGCTGCTGATACGAGTCTCGCTCAAAGAGACGAAATTCTGCCTTTCTCTGCTGAGGTGTCTGTCCCTCAGCTTTGGTTGAGGGAGCGTCTGATATCTCCTCATAGACATGCTCCTGGTTGGAGTATTCAGAGTAAGGCTCAGAGTAGGGCTCATCTTCTGCAATGTCACCCTCCCGGCTCTCAGCCACTCCAGCAGGACTGCGGTACTTGGGCTGAGTGTAAACGTAGTTGGGGTTTAACATCTCTGCATCGTGGCTGTGGGGTCTCTCTGCATTGGGCAGGGGCTCTCGAGGTAGAGGTGGAGGTTGAGGTGGGTACTGGGGCTGGGGGTAAGCTGGGCCACCATGCTGTTGCTCCGATTCGGCACTCTCTGTGTACTCCTCCGCTTCAGGACGTAGCGGAACACTGTACGTGTTTTCGTCCTCCGGTTCGACTTCCATAACCATGACCACATCGCCCTCCGGCCGGTCTGTGTGGTTGTGAAAGCCACTCTCGGTGCTGGCAGATCGTTCCAACAAGCTGCCTTCATCCCCCTCATCCTCCTCGGCTTCCTCCGGCTCTCTGGTGGATGGCACAGGCTGTGTTGGGGAGCTGAGATGTTGTTGTTCCAGCCTCTGCTGTTCGACTCTCTCTGCATCTCTCTGATGCCTCTCACGCTGCCTCTGTCTCTGTTGCTGCGCCCGGAGTCGCGCCTCGTTGTCCCCCTGTCTGCGGTAGCGTGTCACTGCAGGTCGAGGTATGGGCTGCTGAACGGCCTGCTGCTCTGCGTTGCCTTCCTCCGTCTGCCTCCTTGTAGCACGCGTGCGGTTCGTCCCTCCATTGGATCCCTCGTACCTGCGGTAGCGCGGAGCTCCCTGCTGTTGGGATTGGTAGTGATTACTCTCCATACTGTGGTTGCTGTGGTGGTTGCGGGTGCGACCAGATCGGCTGTCTCCGTTGTCATGGCGTCTACGGTGCGAGGACGGAGGCTGCTGGCCCTCGGGGCCCCTGCGTTCCAGGTCGGCCTCAGCTGCCTCTCTGAACTCCTGTCCATGTGGCGCCTCCTGGTGGCTCATGGTTGGAAGAGGGTAAGAACTACACCCAGAGCATTCCTTCACCCACACTAAGCTCCACCCACTTCAGTTCACTCACAGTTCAGCTCAAGCAAAACCTGCAGTAAACAAGAACAACAACAGGTTAAAAACGGGTAACTTTAAAACTGCAACAAATCAGTAAGCTGATTTTAGCTTTCCTGTAGCTCAGTGGTTAGAGCATGGCGTTAACAACGCCAAGGTCATGGGTTCGATCCCAGGGATTGCACATACTTAGAATCAATGTGTAATATAATGCAATGTAAGTCGCTTTGGATAAAAGCGTCTGCCAAATGCCTAAATGTAAATCACAAATGTTGCAGGTGTATTAAGACAATATTTAAAGTGTATTTTGCCTTATTAATTATCTAATCAAGACTAATCAAGATTATTTGACTTAATTTGCTACAGTCTTTACGTTACAAAGGCAAAAGGTCATCATTAGCCTTTTATCACACGTTTAGAACGACATTATGTTCATTTTTCAATACTTACACATCCTCTAATCTACATCTGACAATTATAACTGAAGTATTTTTATCAGTCTTTCCTCAGAACTTATGATGTCTCACTGGAAATGAGAAAGAGGTCTAGAGAACTCACAAACATAATTTTTTAATAACTTTCAGTAATGTTTTGTTAAACGTCAAGAAGCCAGTGAGAGAAGGATCTCCCAGCGAAAAAAAGTGACATGATAACATAACCTGACAATGCCCTGTGACATCAGCTATGTGTGACATCAGCTATGTGTGACATCAGCTATGTGTGACATCAGCTATGTGTGACATCAGCTATGTGTGACATCAGCTATGTGTGACATCAGCTATGAGCAGCAACACACCACAAAACACAGTCAAAAGAAGATAACAGTCACTTCAGTAATAAAACTCATCTTCAGACCTTCTCATGTTACGTGACCTGCTACCATTACACATAAATGCTTCTCTCACCTAATTGAGTGACCATGACACTGTAAATGTGACCCACTTCTATTCCTACCACAGCAGTCATGAACAAAATAGGAGGGGCTCAAAAATAAGGATTGGCGTGGATGGTCAACAAACCATTATTGAGTTGAACTGGTTCATCTACATATGATATATTTATAGTTGATGTTTTTAAGGAGATGATACTAGAAATGCAACTTAAATGCAAGAAATGCAAGAAATCCCATTAGCTGTATAATACTGACATGACCGGACCCTCACGAGACGTTACATCTTTAAGTTCATACAATTTAAAGCTTTGCTTATGTAACAAATTCTTCACCTCCAACCATGAGCTCACAATAGACACACAGTGATCAGCATTGGACTCAAACACCAGGCTGGTGACACATGCCAGATGTGTAAAGATTTGGTAATAACGGCCCACAAGCCAGATGTTGCCATTGAGAGTTTCAGCTTAATGCTGCCTGTCACCAAGCAATCCTCAAGTGGAGTTTGAACAAAGAACATCGTGGACCTGTAGACAGCTCACTCACTGCATCAGCCATTCAGCGGGTCGGCTTGGTATGCATATAATACGCCGATTGCATGCTGTGCGACGCCCTTCTGACCCGCTGTTGCCTATGCTCTGCCATTCAGATGCAATGAGACCCAAAATGATCTGATTGGTGGAGTCGGAGCCTGCAGGGACAAAGCCCCGCCCACTGAGAGATCTCTGGCAAGCATCTCATCAGTGGGAGGCATTGCTGCATGTCTATGCTCCCTCATTTCCTGCACATTCACCTAAATCGCCTGTGAATGCATTTAAAAATAGAGAAATATAACCTGTATAAAAATATAATATAAAATATAAAAATATTGCCTGATCTCTGCACCTCAGCGTGAGGTGGAGAGGTCAGGCTCACGGTTCTCAGCAGCTGAGTGACTTCAACACGAGAACAGCAGTAAAACAAAGAAGTTGATGACACAATCTACAGGTGCCCCCAAAGAACACCAAACACTGCTGATTAGACACAAGCTTCAGACACCAGTTACACTGAAGCCATTTCTCATAGCGTTAACCAGACGCTGTGTCAGAGTCCCTCGAAAGAGAACTAGTTTTTTGTCCATGTCTACTCAAACTAAGCGTATACATTTTCATTACGCCCCATTCTCATTAACACATGCACACCAGCAAAGATATACTTGCACTTGTGAATACTTGACAGTGTGAATGTCGTCAATCATTACCAAACGTTTGCCATTTCTGGAGCGTCTCGGCCTGTTATGGTTGACATTTTGCAGCAGACGCTTGTCTAGGCAAAACGCCGATCTTATTTTAACACAAACAATTGTGTAACACATAGCTAATTGTTTAGCACAAACAATTAGCTGCTTTTTTATTGGCCGCCTGCAGCTAACCTGGATGCAGTGTCTCTGAGCCTCACATCTCAGCTGGGGAGGACAGGAGAGAGGTGGTGGATGCACGCAGCAGCACAGGGCTCACTAACAACGGTACAGTGTCAGACACCAGTAAAGGTGATGTCTGCTTCCATGCATGACGCTATAAGGCATGTTGCTGGAGATATGGTGTCAGGAAGAAGTCACACCGTGTGTGCTCTCGTGAGCTGTGACAGAACGCGGCGGTGTGCATACAGAACGCGTCAGAGCGCAGCATTAATCCGTCTGGACATGAGAAAGTCATATAAATGACAGCGTGGCCACCCCAGAGCATCAAAACATGAACGCTCAAATCAAGCCTGTGATGAAGGGCTGCGTGTTATTACAGAGAAACCTGCTCAGTAATGCAGTATATGATACCATGATGCTTTAAGTTTGTGAAATCACTTTAAATTATATTCAAATATCATTTTTAAATATAAGTGAAATACATGTTACATGTTCTTTCTGGGCTATAAAAGCATCGCTACACCTTCAGAAAGTAAACAGCTATGTTTTACTGTTTCAGTACATAACAAGGTGGTGTTGCAGCTAAATCATATTTTTCTATCTCATGATCTGCTGTGAGAGTGTCATGGCTTGTTGACACGCTACAGAACACGTATGCACACACATATCCCAACTAATATTCACCTGCTTGTCTCTCTGCTATCTGAATCCAGCTAAAACTCGGACTATACATAACCTTTCAAAGAGTTGTTTCATTCTTGCTAACCATTTCAATATACACTTTTGCGATGTTGCAATCATTGCAATATCATTTCGACATATTGTGCACCCCGACTGTGCTATAAATGAAAGGCTATTTAAAAATATTATTTCTCAACCCAACTTCCCGTTTCGATAGAGAATACATCAACAGGAAAGGAAACTATGCACCATGGGGTCTTTCAAATATTTTTGAGGGCCACAGATTTAATGGAATAAAAGAAGTCTGTACACACACACACACACACACACGTACACACTACAAACACACATGCACATATACACCTCCCACACACACATGAAGCAGTGCTGGTTGCCGTGGAAAATCCCTTTTCCTCAGTCTGATAACAACTGTGTGTTCAAAGTCTGCAGAAAAATGTCTGCTTGGGAAAACTTCCAACTCCTCCCGTCTCCCAGCAACTGACTCACCCGGGCTCCTTCATGGAGAATTCCCGAGGAGATGAACGCAAGGAGGGCACGAGAGAGAGAGTATTTTTGGAATTCGTAAGTCAGGCAAATCAATAAACACTAGAGTGACAGATCTAACAGTGTGATGTCAGAGGCATGACAGTTTACTGTTGACATCCACGACCATGTCAAAAAAAGATCAAATGAATTAATATCTGAAATCGTAGAAAAACACCTGCAGGCTATACAACTATCCTCCGCTGATGAAAGGAAACATATTATCAACGTATTTTTAACACAGAACCAGAGCGCAGAGCTTTAGACAGCTATGGTGTGCTGTGCCAAAACCTGTAGATATTATGCAAATGAGTTTTTGAAAATAGCTCAACGAGAAGGGAAAATCAGCTCTACGTGCTTCGTGGGCTGAGAACAGCATGGCTGTGAAACCCCACCTGAGCTGCAAAGAGAACCAACCTGGAAAACATGCTGAAGGTCATGGGTAAAGGTGGAGCAGCTGGGCACCTTCTGAAAAGGTGCTGAGATGGAGGAACACCATGTCATTTTCCATCTGTCTCTGTGTTCTCTCTCACACATAGAGGTTTTCACACACAGTCTTCACTGTGTGTGAGGTGCAGGTTTAATCAGAGGCACTTCACAGTCCATGCTCACACACAGCCACCAGCGGAGGTCTCACTCTGTGCTTTCACCCACACGAGCACATCAGCATGAGGTCTTCTGCTGCCCTCAGAAAGCAGAACGTACGGGTAAGATATGCTTGGAGATTTGGGCCAAAAAAAATTGGATACTTAATTATTGTCAATGGTAGATGAGGGCTGGGAGAACTGTATGAAAACTAGATATGCATATTATGTTAAAATGACTAAATATAGCAAATGTGCATATCGCAATATGTATATCGCAACAGTTTGCAACAGCTGGTTTGCAAATGTTACTGAAACAGTAATACGTGACTGTTCAGTGTGGTAGTGAGGCTTTCTTTTCCCAGAAACAATGTGAAACATGTAGATCAGTTAATAATTTCTCAGTATTTTCAGTTTTTAAATATTTTTTAATGTAATTTAAATTGATTTACAAACTACTTTTACAAAGCATTATGGCATTGCATATGACATTTGTCTTTAATATTGTGTGGTCCTAATGAAAACAATCATGTGCATAAGACCTCACCTATTTAAACCTCAACATATTTAGCTTAAATCAGCCTCTCACAAATCTTGAGTTAGTTCAGTTTATCTGGTTTCTGGTTCAGATATTTGATATGTGAAACATGCAGCATGTGCATGTTTTTCTCTTAATATATCTCAGTGTAACAAAAGAGGATGTGAAAACTGATGATTTAAGACCTTTTCCAGCTTCTGCTTAGAGAAGATTTATGGGTGTAGGTCCTGAACGCGGAGGCGGACTCAATTCAGCTGACAGGCTCACTCAGACACGCCCACAGCTGAGTGGACACGGGCAGGGACAGGGCAGGGACAGCAGGAGTCAAGCAGACCTGCTACTAAACATACACTGCTGCCTGGCTGCAAAGAATAATCAAAAATTATTAGAGGTCTGCAATCCTGGAGAGAAAGACAAGAGATGTGACCTAAAGATCACTGATGTAACTCAAATTAAACTCAAGCAAATCTGGAATCAAAAGACAGAACTGTCTGAAACTGACAGTCAGTCGATATCTTAAAAGGCAAACAACAAAACTGTCAAACAAACTAGTTTCAGACGGACTTCCTTTATGTCTGATGATCAAGAACAAATTCATGTAAGCTTTTGAGGTAATATATTAAATAAATATTTAATGACTACATAATTTATGCCAGGGTAAAATACTAAAATAAATCTTAATTAATAAACTGCTGTCAACTGCTTTGACAGCTGTTGTTTTTATTTTTTCAACCAAGCATGTGCATTGAATTATGGAATATTATAGGAACTGAAGGATATATACTGCCTTCAGAAATCAAGCAGATGGAGGCATCTTAATAGACAGGATGTTGTGCAAACATTGGACACGCCTTGATACTGTCCTACCGCTGTCTGACAGCACCACATCTCTATTGTTTCAGAAATATGAATTATTAATTAAATACTAGTGTGTGCAATAAGAATGAAAGGGGTGTATTTTATTTTCTGTATGTAACATTTATTTCTGTTTGTGATTTTGTGCAAAAAATAAATCGATTTTGTGACTCTCAGACGATGCAATGGGTCCAAGCTAATGCAGCTTCTGTACAGACACAATGACAGTGAGTCAAACAGCACAGCTAAAACAGATCTGCTGAATGCACTTCTTAAGCAAATGGAAGTGAATTGGTTGTAATTCAAATCAATGCGAAACAAGTGTGACTCTGATTCAACGTGATGGATCATGCATCAGCTTGTCTCAATGTAAACACAAAACTATAACGGCGTAATTCTGCCCACCAGTTTCTTCCGATTGGCGCTTGTTACTCCAGTTGCCTGATTATACACACACATGCATCCACTAAAACACACAGACAGCAGCGAATCATTCCTGTGACAGGATGACCACTGCCAGATTTAACTGGCACAGTACTGACAGACATAGTTTTGGGGGGGACTGGGAATAAAACAATATGTGTCCCTGTCAGTGCTGGACTGGGAGTGGCTGGGACAAACCATTAAGGGTTTATATCTGGTCAAACAAGTCAAACTCCACCTGCTGATGTACTGATTCAGGCTGATTACTAGACTTACAATGACAGATGGTCTCACACTATGAGAAAAACCAGAGTCAGCTGATTCGAGTCAGCAAATGAATGAACACCACCATCTATCACACCCCTCCTGCCATGAAGCTGCAATGTCACGTCATTTCTCTGCTAATACATTTTCATAGACACAGTTATGTTTGGGAATTGTATTTCATTCCACACAGATTTCCCGGAAGGGAGATATTATAAAATGACATGGTTCTCCATTTCAAATGGTGTCTTGGGGGGGTTTAACAAAAGACACAAATGAAGACACATTAGCATACCTCTCTAATACGGCCAATCAATGGTATGGATCTGTCTCCCCCCCCCACCCACCCACCCACTCACTCACATCCGCCTCTGGCAAATCAAATGTGACCCGTGACTCACTGTACCCAGATCAGCCAATAAAAACCCTCACAGCAACTGCAATAATTATACCTGGCAGAATAATGAGGAGTGATGTTACAGTCATTCAGCAGGTCAAGGACGTGCTGGTTCCTGCAGAACTTCCTTTCAAGACAGCTGCCGACTAACAGTAGTAAAAATACATTTTCATCTTTCACTGAGGCAGTAAATTATGAGAAATAAGGATGTGTGTTTTATTTTAATCTTCCTCCAATCAAAGGCTGGCTGCTGTCCTTATGTGTGTGTGTTTCTTCTACTGTTCATATTTAAAGCTGCCATCTGAAACCCATAACACCCTAACAACCAGCTTAAAAACACTCAAAACACTTTAGCAGCTGCATAGCAACAACCTGACAACCGCCCATAACACCCTAACAACCAGCTTAAAAACACTCAGAACACTTTAGCAGCTGCATAGCAACAACCTGACAACCACAAATAACACCCTAACAACCAGCTTAAAAACACTCAGAACACTTTAGCAGCTGCATAGCAACAACCTGACAACCACAAATAACACCCTAACAACCATCTTAAAAACACTCAGAACACTTTAGCAGCTGCATAGCAACAACCTGACAACCACAAATAACACCCTAGCATTGTGGTAGAGAGTTTTGGACAAAAAACAGCATTTGTTTTAAACGACAGAAAAAATTTAAACAAATGTAAATAAAAATATTCTACTACACTTCAGATTCACACAATATTCAATCACAAATAAAGCATGAATTTAAAACAACAACAAAATTCACCTTTAAACCAGTTCCAGGTTTGAGAGGATGATAGTTTTAAGAGAACAGTATAAAATTAAACTGCCATTAATAATTACAACACACTTGTTTTGTGTGTGTGTGTCAAAACGATGTCATGTCACAATACTAAACACAAAACAGTGTGATGTAAAACAGTGTCTTAATCTCCTCGTCCATGTGGAATCTCACGGCTTCAGTTATCAAACTCAGACTCAACCACACTTACACACTTACTGCCCACGTGAGAATTCAGGCAAGTAGAAAAGATAAAAGCAACTGAAAGACACAAAATCCTCCAGTAAGAAGCAAACGGACCGTCTCAAAAGACTTGACATAAGGGGTGTTTATAGTGACTACACCCCATCCCTGTTATGTAAATGGTATGCTCCATGTCTGCTGCTGCTCTGTATACTCACTATTTATACCCTTGCTGTTTAAAAAACAGTCTTGCTGATACCAGATCTGCTCTCGAGGCACAGTGAAAACAGAAGGATTGTCAGAGGATAAGAGTCAAATTCAGCTGCAATCTGATAGAGCAGATTAATTTAGGACCGCAAGAAATATTTCAATGAGGAAGAAAAAACACAGATAAACAGTGAATGTTGAAACTGAGAGATCATCTCCAAGCAACCAGTTATGTAATATTTATGCATGTTTATACCACCATGTAACTAAAATACTGTTTATTAAAACCAAGTTACATCAAACACACTCACAGTCTATGGCTTATACATTTTCTACATTGCATGACAAATAAAAATTGCAGTAATAAAGCAATAAGCAAGTTTTTGTTCTTGTATTATTATTAATAGCTTCCTTCTCCTCCAGACCATTACACAACAAATCCTCGTTAACCATCGCAGGTGTAATTAAGGTCGCAGGCACCTTTAATTTAACTGAGCTGAGCGCTCACCAAAAACCTGTTCACTTACAGATTATTTGCTGTCTCAAGCAATATTACGTTCAGCCCGAGTCGAGGTTTCCTCTTGTTTTTACTGTAGTCTGTCTATTTCCAGACCATTGATCTATTCTGTCTGTATTCAATTCAGTCTGCAGACTGATTTTAGCCATTTTCAATTGTTCACATTGTTCACAAAGTACTCAGCCAATCATAGTGCTTTGTCGTTGCTTAAATGACCATTACATGTGTATTGCCCTTACAACCAACCACCCATCCAAAAACTCCCCCCCGCCTTTGTCAAAGTTGGTAAATGATATGTTCCATGCCTGCTCTGTAGATTCACTATTTCTTCCCTATTATTGAAACAGAGTTGTCACTTTCCCCATTACTTAATGAAACACTTCCTCTAATCATCCGAGTAGGTGATTGTACTGAGTCCCTTGTTGTCTATGTCGTCTACGTCTTATGTAACACCATGATCCTGGAGGAACATTGTTTCATTGCACTATGTCCTACAGCTGCTATATATGGTTGAATGACAATAATGAGCTTCTTAACTTCTGAACTAGTCTCGACTCATTAAATGAGTTTACAGTGCAGGGCCAAATTAAACACCCAGCAAACAGTTCATTAAACCTTTCAGTTACTAGCTAACTAGCTAATTATAAGAAACTGTTTAAGTCAACCCTGATCCTCGCTGAGGTACGTGAGGTGAGGAAGACAGTGTGAGATATTTGATCTGTCAGATGAAGTGTGACGTGCTCACCTCCCAAACTCATCTACCTTCTGGAGGTGGAGGAGGAGCAGAACCAGGGTAGACAGGGACGTCGAGGTAGATGAGGCTTGCAGTTGTTTTTACCAATTATTAGGCAGGGGCTCAAGATCTGGTGGCTGGGGATGGAGGACAATGTAGCTCAGCTCCAAGTTGGTGGTGAGTCAGACAGAGCCGAACATTTCACTGTGAACACAGAGAAACATTACATTACACATAAATAACTCATGTTTGGGTTATTTTTACTTCACCTGAAATTAAATAATGTCATCAAAAGTATTCCTCTGAGTATGGCGTCTAATGCTGAACAATACGAACAGACTGAAAATTCAGTGATAATTTGTTTAAAACTCCACCAGCTGCATCACAGTTGAAATCTGATTCACTCTTGTGATGTCAATGATCTTGTCACCAACCGTCATTAACAATCATTGACAACAAACATGACATCATCTGTTTATATATGGAATAAATAAGCTGCAACATATTTTGTTTTGTGCTCCACAGCAAGAAAGAGAATCAGACGGGTTGTAAATGGTGACAGAATTTTTATTTTTAGGTAAACTATCATTTTAAAAGTTTTAAATGTAAACATCACTCATCCTAAAAGACTTTTTATGAGGTTTTTAATGGACGTCATGACATTATTTAACAGATGACGTTTGAAAGCATTTGATAGTGGTCAGGGGTCTGTATCCTATTTTACTTTGAGAAAGCATTGCAGTGCTTATCACAGATCTGACAACTGAATGAAACATTAGGACAGCTGCTTAAATATACAGCTTAAATAACCTTTCTTTCTGTTTTTCATTCTTTTGCTGTCTGTTTTGTTTGTCTGTACTATTTACAAAAACACAAATCCTGTTATTATCATTGCCCTCATCACTGTGGGCTGTGCAGTGGCTAAAGCATTTATACAGTTCTTGGCTTCACAAGAAACAAAAAGCCATTACAACTGAACCCTCGAGTAATGCACTTAACATTGGCTTTGCTCTAGGAGGATTGTCCCATAATGACAGTTCCTACAGTCACTTTGGATAAAAGCATCACCTCACTGTATTCCAGTATCATACCGTCTGCTACAGCAGCTCTGTGTATGTTTGGGTAACTTACAGACTTTTTTCTGTCTTTCTTCTGTCTGTATTTTTAATACCTTCATAACACTGATGGTCAGTAAGCGCTGGACTGGAGGGAGAGAGAGATTATTGGCCTCACTGATGACCAACAGGTTAAACCAGATTTTAATGGTTTGACCTGGAACCCACTATAACAGCCCACCACCACAGTATTTCTCTGGGGTATGAGGAAACAGCTCTCAGCATAAACACACACAGGTGTGGTTCCACAGAATGCCATTTCAATTATTTTAGTTTTTTATTATTATTTATATTCGCTTTTAATTGTATTTATTATTTATTTATTATTATTGTTGTTGTTGTTTTATTTTCAATTATTTAATATTATTTATGCATTGAGGGGGCACACAATGTTTTTGCCTGTGACAAACACGAATGTTACTTTAGTTTTCATTTTAATTAAAAAGTTTGGTTAACCCCACCATCACCTGTCCTACATGACTACTTCCTCATCAGAGAAATCAAACAGCTTTGTCTCCAGTATTCTTTACATGACAGACTCTTGAAGACCAAGAGCCAGGAATGTTACACACACACTCATGTGGGGTACAGACCTTCTTCCACACACACTGCCAGTATCTAGGCCAAAAGCTCCGTCATATCTGTCCTTAGCTGACAGTGGCAGTTAAATTTGTATTATGTGAAAGCCTCTCTCAGGCGTTTTACATTCACCAGCTAACAGCACAGCTACCTCAGGGTGTGTGTGTGTGTGCTTGTGTGTGCACGCATGTGTACGTGTAAGTGATGGATGGATTCCTGCTTCCCTTCGCTATCTGTTCACATCCAGCGCTGAGATTTTGTGGATTGTGCTGTGTCACAACTCTCAGTTCACAGGCCGCCTCGCCGTCTTCCTGAGAAAAATTATTCCTAAATGTAACATGACACTTGCGGGCTGGAAATGGGGTTTTCTTCTCATTTTATTACTTATCTACTGAATGAGAGAGCAGTAATTGACTACAGGGGGTTCCAGCCCATGTGCTTATGATGAGAAGACCCCTTTAATTTATATAAATGTGAATATTTTAAACAGGCTGTGATCAGGACAGCTGGTTGTTTTGCCAGATGCAGAATTGTCATATTTTGAAGAGACTAGTCCACAAGACCATCATCTTCAGGGTTTTGTGCTTGCCATTTTGGAAAGCTGCTTCGAGTTGCTTAGTGATGTTGCTATTTCTTCAGTTTTAACATTTATGTCTGCCAATACTGTCAAGAAAAAGCAGTAATTCAATAATAGACAATATAGTCACTAGATGGCCCAAATCTTTGAATAAGTCTCCTACTGAGGAGCATTATTTCCCCCTCGACCCGCGATTGCTTCCCGGGTGGGTGTGGGGGTACTGTTGTTTGTTTGGTGCGATACTATACACAGTGTTCAAACACATGTTTGAGGGTATAAGGGACGATTTCAGACACAGCTAATGACATAAATAGAGGGCAGTCATATAGAATTATGGGCAGGGGTGCTGTAATTGGGGAGGATTAGGACGATTGTAAGGGCCCTGGTCACACAGTGGGCCCAGCAGAACCAGATAAAGTAATTGGAATGCAATCGCTAATGGACCCCCCACAGAAAGCTAAAGGTACAGCAATGCCACTACAGAGTAATTCTTTATGCTGCATGTAGAGCAAGATAAATGACTGGTACAATTTAAAAACTGCCAGAATAAAGTCAACACCCATAAAACAGTGGCAAGGCCCATGTGTCCCAGCTGAGGGTGACTTCTGCTGTGTGTTTGGTGTGGAGAGAGAGAGTCGAGCAAGAGGGATGTGGGTGGGCACATCAGGCTGTAATTACTCCCCCTGGAGCTGCAGGTGAAGAGAGATGACCTTTCCACAAGCTAAAAGCACAGCACACACATACAAATCACCTGATATCTCATACAGAACACCAGGTATCATGCCAATGAGCAGCTAATATCACAATAATCAGTGTGTAGCTCTATGGCAAATGATCATAGAGTTGTTCATATAAAATAGAGGTGTAATTTCTGCATGTTTACAGTAGCACCTGCTTACACTGGATCCTGGTTTGTTTGGGAATTAAACGCAGGTTTTTGTTAGGAATTTACTGGTTATTGAATGATCAAATCAGCATTATCACTGCTGAATGTCTATTGCACACATATGTAACACACAAATGTTCCTGCAGCAGAGCTACAGAAGTTTGTAGCAGGCAGCAGGGGTAAAAGCATCAAGGCTTCCAGCATTAAGATGCCTTACATTACGCTGGGCTAATCTCTGCTACAGACCATCACACACTCCCAAAATCTGCCGAGCATCTCTAGATCCCAGACAGAGACGCTCTCATGCCGAGCGACCTTCAAGTGCTCGCAAATTAACACAGTGGGTTTCAAACATAAAGCCAGACACAAACTGACACACACTATAGCCTTTGCTGAGCCAAAGAATTGTGGATCGTGAGAACTCGGATGAGCAACAAAGAGAAAGCCGGCCTTTTGTCTAATTCATATAATCCAACACTGCTAATCTCAAGGCTTTTATATGTCTCGGACAAAACACACACAACAATGTGTCTGTCAGACGGCTGAACTGAGATCAGTTTGCCAAACATCAGAATTAGTTTCTCGTGAGATGAGAATGACAAGCAGAAAATGTGCCAAATGTATAATGAAAGAGATACAGCATTCACATGGAAGTTGCCACTGTCTTCCCAACAGCCATGAGCTGCCAGTGAGAGAAACAGAGGCAGTGAAATAGAGAGAAAGAGTATATGTTGTTTTAGAAAACAGCAGGACATCTGTCCTCCCAGAGGACTCGTAGCTTTATAATCCGCAGTCTAATAACGCCACTGTCAGACGGTTTATGATCATTAACTCATTCTGCTCTTCATTTGTATCTTTGCGAAACTTCAATATTTTTGAGGTCTTAGTTAAAAGTCCATGTAATGGCGATCTACTCCGTTTGATTCTCCTTTTGAGTCATTTCCATGGCGATCGGCACAAAGGATTTGACGCGTAAAACCACAAACTTGTCGTGTTTAGTTTTAGTTTGTCAGGATACAACAAAAATCAAAAATCAAACTTAAGAACTATTTACACTTCTTCAAGCTTCAATTTAAATATGGATTCAAAGAACGGTCAAAAGACTGTCTAACACCAAGCCCCTTCTTTCTTCTTCTTGTTCAACAGACGCTTACGTATACGTATACGTATGAGGCTGAAATCAACCTATGAAAAGTATGCAATACAAATATTACAGAATATGCAATAAAATAACAATAACAGTCATTCTTAATACCAATAATATAATATTATAGAAAAAATATTAGAAATTACTTCATGTTCTTTATGGCTCTAACAGTCCACATGCACAAATGCTTGTTTCTCCAGCATCGCTCATCTATGTTGGTTTCAAACACTTTCATTTTTAAATAAGAACAAATTTGTGAATTCGTTCCTAAATAAACCAACCTTAAGAAATATTCACTACAGTGTGACAACAAGCTCCATCTTCCTTATAAGATAAAACAATCAATCAATGTCACACAGCTTGGACAACACCAGCTTCACTGAACTCATGATATTGATGATAATGAATTAAGCAGTTTAGAAAAGCATGTCATACACAGTTAAAGTCTCTGTTGTCCCTGAATTAATATTCTGTCAGCTTGACTTCCTCACCAGCAACACAGTTTAGAATATTCAGAGGATTATGTCTATCAAAATGTATTCATTCTAGATTCATGCTGTCCTGCAGAGTCTTAAGAATTAATTAACTTATAAATAAAAATGCCAAAAAAAAACAGGTCTAGATTATGAAACCAGCCTATAATTAAGCACTCCTCCTCTAGTCTCTTTCTCCTATTAATTTTGCTGCAGTGCCTTATTCTATAATTCCACGCAAGTAAACGTGAATCTAATTATGGCTGAACCTCTTTTTAAAGCAGCCTCCATAAGTTAACGAATCCTTGATAAACAAGAAAGGGAACAAACAAACTGCTGGCAGATGGTGCAAAACAAGTGTAAAGGATGTTTTGGCTGCTGATTAAAGAACCTCTTTTATCTCTGAAAACTGAGAACTTCCATCCAGACCTTCAACATTCCCCCACCCACAGCTGCAGAACACAGATTCTTTCAGGACTGAATTATATTTGCTGTGTAAAGTTTGGTAAGGTTGCCATTTATTAGATTTAGCTGCTGTCAGTTTGCTACTGAAGTGATGAGCTACATCAGCCAACAGTCATAACTGGATGTTGGTGAGGTCAAACGCCATTGGTTCTTGTGTGTCTCAGGGCCAATCACGATGTGACGGGTTTGAAGAAAATTTGCATGATTTGGAAAAAACCTCCCGTGCTATTATACGGTATTTTATGTTGTAGCTTGACAGCCCCCAATTCCCGTTCATGTTTGTGTTGATAAAATTAAAAAACGTGTCTGAAAGCATGAAGGTGATTAAATGACAACATTTTCTTTTTTTGGCATGAACTGTTCCTTTTAAATATTTATAATAACGACGGGAAGAAGAATGTCCCTTTATGACATCAAACAGCTCCCCCATCACCAACGGTTACAGTCAATCAGTTATCAGCTAACTGCCGTGTACTCTGACATTTACAGCACGTCACAACACTTCATTAGTTTCACTGCAGTCTTACGCCTGTAATTCACTCATTCACTTCCTGTGCAGCGATGTAAATGAAAAGCCTTCATTCAGTTTCACTCTGGATTGGTCTGAACATGACCGTTGGTAACAGGGTGTGTTAAAGCTTTACAGTGTTGACACAAGAACATGTCCTCCGCCAGTGGAGGTGTTGATGTTGACACGTTCTGAACGTACAGCCCCTGTTAAAGACCTCTGCTTGGGAAAAAAAAATCTGTGTTATTGCACATTTTAAAGAATGACTATCAAATATATCACCCAATATCGTTGTTCATTATTCTGTGTTGATATTCAGAGCATACTCATTTAAAACTATCTGGACAGCAGCTTGGTGCAGAGCTCCTCTGTTTTGGCCCTGAGAATACAGAATGATGTCAAAATCTTTGACCAAGTTTGAAAACAGACTCTGAAAGCAGTTGAATAATTTCTCTCACTCTAGTGACAAATATTTGCTGACTTGAAAGGCCACGCAAGACAAATAATACATGAAGGGGTGCAAGGCCGCACCGCGCCCCAGTATCAGTGAGGTGCAGCTGTTTTGTTTTCAAGATTTCGTGTGACAAAACACAACACACTGCTTAAAAATGTATAAAGCAGTCCCGAACCCTGAAGCCAGCTGCTCCCCAGGAAAGACAGCACTTTATATTTTAGATTATATACTCTTGAAAACTAGCTTCACATTTAGGAGATGTGAATGCTGAAAAATACATGCAAATGCTGTTGTATCACTATTGTTTGATGAAATGTCTCTCGTCTTATGACGTGAGTGTAAAGTGAACTGTAAGCTAGATGTTTGCTCTGTGTCTGAGAGCAGGTCAGCAGGTCCATCTCTGCACTGGTGATGAGCATGTAAGATTTATAGCTATATCAATGCATATATGCAGATATTATAAAACATTAACAGGGTATTTTTGATTGACACGTAAAACAATTCCCTTCCAATCATCACAGCAAAGGTGGCAAACGTATAAAAGATAAGGAAAAAAATGTACAGAAATCCTGATTATAAACAAAGATTTTTTCAGTCAGATTTGAGTCCGTCAACATGCTAGGAAACAATACATAAAATATAGACATCATTTTCTCTTTGTTAAAAATGAAGAGATTACCTCAATGGTTTAGTATGTTTGCCTAGAAAAACCCTGATATCTAAACAGAGAGAGCAGTAATGGAGTAAAAGCATAATACTCGAGGTCAGAGAGCCCTTCCTGGAGGGATAGGTCCCATTCCAGATTCTTGCCTCCTTTGCCTGCTAAGACTGCAGTATTTATGTCCAAACAAGGACTTCTTCAGAAACATGGGCAGCAACAGACAGAAAAATCAGAGAGCCTCATGGGAAATTCAGTTTAGCATCACCTTTGATCTCTCCTCTATCATGTGCTGCAACAAATAATCACGCCTGCTTGAGAGTGTCTACAGCAAATAACCTCGAAATGTCTGTCTTTGAAAACGGCGTCTATCAGCAGGCTACTAAACATCTCACTGCTGGCTGGCATGGCTTGAAAATGGTTTGCTGTTTTTATTTCTGTGTAATGTTCACAAATACAAACATCTCGACTGATGCATGTCTTTCTGTCCTCTGTAACAGCATAACAGTCTTGTGTGATATGATTGTGTTGGTATCTCAGATTCTATACTATAGTTCCATCCATGGTCTGTAGTGCTTCGCCCCACTGGTGTTGCAGGGAGGGCTGAAGCTTGTCCTAGCTGTCTCGGGCTGAGGCAGGTCAACACACTGCTCAGGTGGTCAGGTCATACAGTTAAAGTGGGAAAGATTGACCACACCCAGCCTGTTCTTTACATTCCGCCCACAGAAGGAGAGTGTATCTTGTATTTTTCTCTTTGTAAACGTGTGGCTGAATCAATGTTTTTGAATGCAAAGCTAGCCCACCGCTAGCCACACAGCTAGCCATACAGACGCTGTATGGTTTTACCAGAAATCCCAATATCTGTTTGTGTAGCACAACACTTGTGTTTGAGACACATCAGGATGATGAATAAATTCATCTTTTGCACATCTCAATAAAAGATTACAAAGTGGTCTGTGCTACAGTGTGTTCAGCTGAAATGATAACTGCACCTCACATCCGTTTACTCTGTCTCTAGATCAGTTTATTGATTCACGTTTGCACACGTACACAAGTGAAACTAATTCTGAAAACAGAGCAGCACATTTAAACATCAGAGTCTATACAAAATCTATAAAATAATATCTATACTCATCTATAGCAGGACATAAAATATGTGCATCTGTAAATAATCTACATTGTAAATAAACTTTTCTTTGCTTACATGATTAGAATCAGATGATCAAGTACAGCTCACCTGCCCTTGACACAATGTCTATACTACAACACAATGCATAAGCAGTTAAATCACCGTATGTGTGACAGCCTGTAAAAATCGAGAATAAATGAATGCACATGAAATGCTCCAGGACAGCGATGCTTAGCAACTTTGTGCAGGATAGTATGACACACGACACTGTCACAATTTTTACCTTCATTTTTACCTGAAGAGGCAGAATCTCTGTTCACCTGACCGCCAGACATCATTCATTGTCCTTTAGAGGAACGGGCCAATGCAGATGTAAATCTACTTGCTATTTGCTCAGTCATGGCTTAATCCGTGAGTCTTTGGAAATCTCCTACGTCCTATCTCTCCGCTTCTTCAAACATTGGCATTACAGATGCGTATTCACATTTAGCACTGATCAACACTTCACGACTTAACGCACAAGCTGCTATTATTTATTAGTCAAGGGCGGGTGCTATTCCCAGTTTCTACTCCCAGTATCCCTGACGTCCATACAACAGCGTACTGCGACACAAACCTGGACATGTTTGTCATAAAGGCATTTAAAAGTAAACTCAGTTATCAGTCATAACATCACTTAAGATCTCAGCATCTTTAAAACAAATTCACATTCGCGGTGCAGCTGGTAAATACTCGGTATTCATCAAAACATCAATGCAATGCGTAAACTGCGCGTTCTCGCAGCCCTACCTGCATCAGCATCACTCGGGAGAGAGTTGAGGTGCGATATGGATGGATATCTCACATACGCATCTCTGTAATGTGCGGCAAGGTCTCAAGAAGGCTTTTCTACATCAACCATCAGCAAGACTCGTCGTTCCGTCTTCTCTCCAGTGCGTTATTACCCGAGCGCCTGTCTCTCCCACCTGCACAGCATCCGCGCAGTGAGTCTGCATCTAGGGCATGTATTTGGCAGGAAAGCAGGTTGGCGATGACTACAGCGCAAGCGTATTCAGAGGACGCCGTTCAACAGCAGACCACTATTTTGCAAAAAAAAAGAAAAATAAATAGCGAGAACCCTCGTGGAGCACAGAAAGAGAAGCACGGACGATGCGTTTACAGTCGCGGCCACAATGAGTCATCAACCAAACCGTGATATGTGCAGCTCCTCGAAAACACGGAACGTTCCCCTAACGTTAGATTTTGGGAACCAAACAACGCTCCAGAAACGTTCTTATGTTGTTTTTGCAATCAAAACTAACGTTCCTGATAAGCAAAAAATAGTCCGCTGGTTATACAGTTTCACACCCCTCACACACAAACGCTTTCGATCACGACAAACACGCGCATGTGCACATACAACGCATAAAGTTAGAAATTGCGTTAGCTGAAGGTACTGTCGTCTATTAAGCGGAATATGCGTTTGCAAACGACGTTCTTTCTGTATCCAGAAACTGTTGCTGAACTTCACCGTTTTGGCCCTCGCGTTTTATCTGGATTGTATCCGGTTTGATATCCGTGGATGTTTTGATCTGCAATGAAAACACGCCGTCACGCGTAAACCTCCGGTCTGTCATACGGGCAGGGCGACAACAGTCACTTTAAACGATCCGCACCATTACACGAATCTACACCAACACTAAGTGCCATTGTGACTTTTCTTTATCAGGTTGTGCTTCTGCTACACGATTCATTTAGAGCTCGTGAAATGAAAGCTCGTGTTTATAAATCCCACCTGTGTGTTTCCTGCAGCGATGTAACGGTCCACCGATGAGTGCCTGGATCCACCATCTTCATCTCCTGCTTCTCACCCCGGCTCCTCCCATCACATATCCGAACAGTCCAGCAACACCAAACGCTGCTTCATGTCTCAGCGAACAAACTGCTGCTCTCTTTCATAACCCGTCACACAATGCACAGCCCTTTCCCTGGAGAAAGCAGCTCATACTGAACGAATAGAAAAAAACAAGTGGTTGTAAACATCGTTGTTTGTTTCGTTGTTACTCAGTGTGTCGTGTGTCGGGTTGGTTATATGGTCTTAGTGTTTTGAGCACGTTGTTGGTACACTCTTTAATAAAAAAGCAGCGATGCCATAGATAATATGGCTCACCAAAGAAACTTAGAAACGGGTTATTTTGCACCTTTTAATAGTTTTAAAAAACCTTTTGTGTAACTGTCGACATTGACGGTTCTTTATGAACAGCCCAACAGAGAACCTATTACAAATCCTTATTTTTAGGAGGGTAAACTATTGGCCCCATGAGAATCTTGCCCAAATCCTTTGTGCAGTTCACGTAAAACAAATGACACGGTTCAGAAATCAACAGAAGTAAATGGTCATGAAGGCAAAATAACAGGAAATAAAAATGAGATGATCGTTCTCAGACGCTTTATTTAATGTAGCAACTCAACTACGGTCAATACAGTTTGTATTTTAATACAAATCATTTTGAAACATAAATGGGACGCTACAAATATTGGTTATTGTGGCAGTAAAAATCTACAGTACCTAATCAGCTTATCAGTCCATACATGAGAAAATATAACAGCCAAAACGAGTTTGTTCTCTCTAGTTAAAGTCTGATGAACTGTATAAGATGCTTCTGCATAGATGTACCAGTAAATTAACTTCTTTACGCTATACAATGAATCTTCTGGTATTCACACAGAAAATGACATCTGATGAAAATGAAAACTGACATGACAAAACCCTGTCTGCTTGCTGAACGGAAAGCAGACAGGTTTAACAGTTATAAATACATGTTTAACAGTTATAAAGCCAGATATCTGGTAAGACTGTCTGACAAATGAAGGTGACTTTAATTAGTAAGCATTACACTGGAAAACACTGTTACATTACAAGTAGTTAATTGTTTGGGAGTCAATAAGCAATGTGAATTTTTCTCTGTATGTTTGGCTGATGAAAGTTCAAATGTAATCAAATGCAATGACAGCATAAGTTTGATCCCATTAACACACGTAACAGACATGCAGAGAGATGATCATAGATCAGGGTGATGCGCTATATTGTGGTTCAGGGAATAACATGAGCAACAAATCTGATCTATTACGTATGCAAGCATCTATAAAAGAGACTCAAGACCCCAAAAAGACCAATTTTACATGTGATTCTTTCCTCTAAACACTGATCCATAGCAGTTTAATGACCGCAAACTGTTCTTCCTCTGTTAGCGATGTTTAACAGCAGGTGTAGGGAGATAATAAACGCTTGCGATAACTCTTCATCTTAAAGTGCCTGTGCACAGATCTGCACCAATGTCGAGTAAGAAGTGATCAAAGGTCAACGTCTCTACAGAAGACTGGTGAGGAAAACTTGCTTTATTTTATAAAAGAAACCTTTCAGAGTCCTATGACACATTCAAAAACAGAGAAAACACCCACCACCACCATCATGGTCCAAGACACACAGTAACAGATCTGCTCTGAAACTGTGCTGGAGAGTCAGTCAGTCTAGAAATGATACAACTGAAACAGTTTCATAAATCTAGTGCTTGTGCAAAACACGAAGAACAGTCGAACATTTTCATGAAGTGAAATATTTAATTCTATAAGTTTAAGAGATATGCTGAAAGACACGGATTTAATTAACCTTTGCTAGACTGTTCTAATTCTCATATCCAGCCGGAATGGTTCTGCATATATAGAACAGGCATTTTCCTGATTTAACAGCAAAATCTAATGAAATCTTAGTGAATCATAGAGCAACTCTATAAATACACTGTGAATTAATTCATTTGTCAATGTGAGATTAAGCCTGTGAAACTTCAACCTAATTATTTAAAAGTTAATAATTACGGAGTAACAGTGAGTCAACCATAACTGTCTAGTAGCTTATAAGCTATAAATCAATCTAACAACATTTCACTTTGCATAAATATATTAAGTTTAAAATAGTGTTAAACACAAAGCAGCATTTGCAATCCAAGGTCCTTCAGGGGCCTCAGTCCCCAGTGCAGAGAATAAGCACCATTCTGCACCAGACAGGCTTAAACGTGGCTGTGTTGGTTCTGCAGGCACGTTTGGACCAAGTGTAGAGAAAAGACTCTTGCTTCTGAAATTCCCTTTCATCATGAAAACCCAGAAATCTGTGAGACCACCTGGATGAACTCGAACCCAAAGTTGTGCTTAAATGCTGAGATTTGTGTAATGTAACATGGCTTTAATTATTACAACGAGTGATAAATGTGCTTCATGTAGTCCCAAGCATCCGAGAATGATCTGCAGTAACAGACTTAACACTGATCTGCCACAGATATGTCATATTATTTGATCACAAAACCTGAATGTTTTCTCATCTGAATGAGGTCAGAGCCCGTTCTTATAAATTCCATATATGTGCAGTTTATTGGCTGTATTTATAACATTAGTCTTAGAAAAACATCTGTCTTTAGCCCTAAAATAAATATCTTAGCAAATGGCTCAGAGAATCTTTAAATTTAATGTTTGTGCTCACGATACTAATTGTAGCAAAATATCTCAATATTGTTGTAAAATGTTCGTGCTTTAGTACAAAAGTTCAGAGAGAAGCAGTACACAGAGCCAGTCTGCCCTCAATTAAACAAGAGCGAGGGAAACTGGGTCAGAATCACTCTGGACTCTAAGTGTTCTCCTTAGTGTGCACCACAGTGTACATTTAACACTCCTGACAGGAATCTTAAAACTGCAGACAGCATGATGAGAACCAACTGTAACTGATTTGGGGTGGAAGACTAAACAACATAAAACCAACAAGAACTAGCAAACAAGCAAATTACAGCTGTAGTTTTATGTTAAAAATGGACTGTACGGAAAATAACCTGATGAAAACAGACCTGAGATATATCCAGTACCAGAACTAACACAGCTCAACCACTTCCAAGACCTTCATGGGTTTTCATCACAAGAGGGAATTCTCACCAGAGCATCTCTAGCAAACCAGTCCAGCCATTTCAGAGAACAGGATGTGGGTGGTTGGAGCCAGAAATAAATTGACCTATCACAGCTCTCCCACCTCATGGTGGGCGGAGTGTTCCTTACGCTACTGACCTATAACAGAGTCCAGCCACTTTCTGTAGGCG
>JAZGTJ010007234.1:0-23251 GCA_036877575.1 Botia almorhae
ACATCATAGAAAAAAGATCATTTTAGCAGAAGAGCAAGTTGTAACACTTCGACCTTAAGATTTTGAAAAAGGTTTTTTAAAGCAAAAACCTCAACGGATGAGTCGCATTAACAATAGTGCACGGAACACACATTAGAAAAGTAAATGGGGTAAATTTACTTTGTTGACTTGACTTGAACTGTTGACTAAAGGTCAGTGTATGATAATGTATGTTATGGAAAGTATTACTGTGTCTGTAGAACAAACATAAAGGCTGAGGTTAAATATGTGATTTGGAGAACCAGTGACCAGTGAATTAGTGTCTCCTCTAGGGCTGGGTGAGATTTTGAATAGGCAGGCTGATTTTTCTGACCATGTAAATTTAAGCAACATTCTAAATATATATCTAAATTAAACATCCTTTAAACTCAGCCATTAAATTTTCTGTCTCATTAGACCTGCTCTAGTCTCATCTGCGTTCCTCCGGAGACTAGTTCAGTGTTAGTCCAGTTGATATACTGACTGCAATGGTGCTTGGCCGTAAAACACAGACATTCTTGTGTCAAATGTGAATGCTAACATTTCCTAAATTCAAAGATGGATTACGTAATGACAGCCAAATCTTTGAAATTTTCTTGTTCCCTAAGCACAATAAATACTCACAGAGCAGGTAAAACAAGTTCATAGTTTTAAGAAAAAGCGCCTTCTGTTCAGGCTGAGCAGACGAGAGCCCGGGGCCAAGTCTAATCTTCATTTCTAAACGCACATCAAAAGTCTATTTGAGTAATCAAGCCTCTTGCGAAAGCTACCTGTGTGCTAGCTTGTGTTCCACATTCAGGTCTTGATTATTTTGAATGGTGTTAGATTGAGCTCCTGCAGTCTGATTGTTTTGTGGCATCACATCCGCGAGCTGCAGCTGATAGTTGCTTTGAAATATTAGCTTTGTACATTAAGCATTTTACGAAAACATAATAGGGAGGGACAAGCTTAGCTTTGACTTTTTGGCGAGTTAGACAGTAGTGTATGTTTTTCATAATATATCAAAGCGTGTGTTAATTGTTATTGGTAAATGGTTTAATAAATCAATAAGCCACAAAAAGCTGTTTTGCATGCAACAGCGATGTCATAAATGACATAATAAACTGTTAAATGCGTGCATTGAAACTGCTTGTTTTAAAAATTGCGGTTTAATTGCGGTTTAGGTGCTGCATTTATTTTTCAAGTTTTCTTGTTCAAAAAAAGAAAAAAGAAAAAAAATTTAGCCTTTAAAATCTCGATCGGTCTTGATGTTGATGTTGCATGCAGCTTGTCATGAGACTCTGGCTAATGTAAGATGCTGTGCTGTTTTTCAATTTACCTGCCTTTGACAGGTGCAGCAAACATTAATTTCAGACCCCAGTTCCAGGTCCTTTGGCTGCTGGCAAGGAGCCTGTGCCTATTGCCATTTTAACATGCAAATGTTCAGTTAAACGGTCTGTACTTGATCTCAAGTAGACGAATTGTGATTCATTAGGCTGTTAATACTGCAGTTTACTTGCATCATTTTCCAGAGACCTGCAGAGAAACTGAGAGCACCTGTAAGCTGGAATATCAGCATTTATTATTTAGCTTCAGCGTTATCAGGTATTACTCACACCTTGTAACACTTCAGGCTGTCCTGAGTTGTGCTATTCATCATAATGCTTTTTAATAGCCAATAACAAGAAAGAAACTCGTGAAGGTGCAGCTCTGAACTAAGAATAAGGTTACCTAACAAATGTTCTGATTTTGTTTTGTTCAGAAGCATAATATATAAGTATAAAATACATAAGGCTCACAGGGGAAAGACATTATAAAGCTGTGTTTCTGCGGATTCAACTTGAGGCTTGTGAGCCGTTTAATGCTCCTGTCTCTTTTCCTCACTGGAATTTCCTCAGATTTCCCTTCTTTTGGTTCCTTTTTGAAAAGTAGATAAATATTTCTGTTTTGTTTATCCGATAGTACACACACACACACACACACACACACACACCTTAGAAGCTTAAAAGTCATATACCTTTGAGGAAGTCATATTAGTAACTCATACTGTGGATTCAGTGGTTTTCATACTAAAATTATTTAGTATTTAGCAGCAAACATGGTTTAAGCATTTTAAAAAAGCAAGGACCACTACAAAAATATATTATTAAAAATAATATAGTATATAATAAAGGCCCCCACAATTATAAACAAACCTGTACACAACTATTCACTTAATAAAGAGACCTGTATGAAATAAATAAACGTGTGAAAGGGGGCCGTGCCGCCTGGCTTATCCCGGCACTGCTGCTGGGTTTGTTACTGTGTGGACACACACAGAATGAGGTATATAAATTTAAATTTGTAGCCTTGTGTTTATTGTCTGGATTGTGGGTCCTCCGGCACACAGATGTCTTATAAGACTCAAAATAAGGCCCATCTCTGTTTTTAAGATGCCACAGGTTGCAGTAAGCACATAATCTCCTTCCTGCTATTTTCTTATGGGGAGAATATCTTCATTTTCCCTTTGACATATTTTCCACCATTCAAAGCCCTGGCTGATATACATTAAAAACAGAATTGGTCGTTTAATTTAAAAGATCAGGTTTCGAATGAAAGTTCGCTTGGATCTCTTACCGAACACTAGTGGCCATTTCATTAGTGGCCTTAGTAAATAATGCATCATCTCTCAGTAACGGTACCTCATTTGCTCTTTGACAGGTGCTGAATTAATCATAATTTTACCACAAGCTAATGAGCGACAATACCGTTTGACCCCTCCCTGCCCTTAAGTGTGCTATGACATCACAGAGCAGTCACAACGAAGAGTATCGTTAGTATAGTTAGTTATGGCGACTGCAGGTTAACTGCAGGCTGGCTGGTACCAGACAGTAGTGGTAGTCATTTTGACTACTTATTTTTCACCCCAAAATGAAAATTCTGGTATCATAAAGACAATTATGTTTTTTTAACCTGCAGCATTTTATTTCTCCTGTGGAACATAAACATTTGTGGAACATTTGAAGAATGTTGATGTTATTTGTTTTCATGCAGTGAAAGCGAATTGCAACTGAAGTTGTCACTGCCTAAAATTCAGCCTTACTTCAGCCTAACTTGTGTTCTACAAAAGGAGAAAGGTCAAATAGATTTTAATGACCTTTTGACCTATGACCCTTTGAGTATTCCTTTGAACTGTCTGAAGGACCTGTGCTTTTAACTTTTCCAAAAAGAGTTTTATGACTTTCTGTCAGCTAAAGCACAGCCACGTGCACTAAATATAGTATTTCTGCTAATGCAATGCTGAGCCAGTTGAACAGGAACACATTTTATTATAAATAACAAAACTAAAAACATATATAAACAATAAAATCTAGTTAAACTAGTTGACCTAGTAAACCCAACTAATTAGCACAAGATAAGCGCAGACAGTAAACGCTAGCTTGGTGAGCATGTTTTTTTATGCACAGACCTGAAATAAACACATTTGAATGGTTTTAAACAAAAAACAGAAAACACATTGTTTTTTGAACTTTAGACCTTGTTTGCTAAATGTATTCATTTAGCAACCAGCAAGATTCCTGGCTGCCGGACACACTTGTTGTCGCAGCTTTGGTGTGATTAGTTGGCAGGGCTACACCAGGTTCACCCTCACGCCCCGCATATTGTGTTGTCCAGACAACCGTCCTCAGCATTTCCTGTGCAGGCCTCAAATGTAATTAAAGCCGGGTATTCTCTCTTTCTCCCACACAATGCCACTGTCAGATGCTCCAGTGCTCCCTCTTCAAGCACAGAAGAAGGCCAGCCGGGTGTTTATCTCAGCGGGTGTAAAAAGTGTCCTCGTCCCCTATCGACTGGGACTCTGCTTCTTCCAAGAGTCTGTGTTTGTGTCTGTGTGATTGGTAGACGGATGCTTGTTACCTCAGCTGTGTGCAAAATAGATACATTATGCCAATTTGTCTCTGTTGTTGTTTACCTTTCGTGGACCAAATAAATCAGTGTGAGCGCTCTAAACAGCTCCCTTGTGTTGTGTGAGTAGACAAGGATAAAGAATTGCAGAAGTATCCCTTCATTTCAGGTTCACCCAAAAATTAAAAAATTTGTTTGCTCTAAATCTGCATGTCTTTCGGTAACACTTTGTTTTCATAGTTCACTGTAGACATTCCACTAGCTATAAGGAACTATGTAGCGACTTGTCAGCTACCAGTTATTAGAGTATCAGTAGACAGTTTGGTATCTGCTAACAAAATTTTTTAATGGTCCACCAACAGACATTATACTGACTATAAGTAACTTAGTACATGGTACATGGCAACTTATTTTACTAGCCTTAACCCTAATTCTAACCTATGTTTATATTCTGATTAAAGGTAGTTGCAAATTTACAAATGATTGGTAGAATGTCTAAAGTGGACTATCAAAAATAAAGTTTACCTGACTTTTTTATCACTGCAAACAGTGTTTTTTTTAAGAATAGCCCGGCCACTCACATTAAAGTG
Source organism: Botia almorhae (assembly GCA_036877575.1). Classification (NCBI taxonomy): domain Eukaryota; kingdom Metazoa; phylum Chordata; class Actinopteri; order Cypriniformes; family Botiidae; genus Botia; species Botia almorhae. The sequence continues at coordinate 4,473 of JAZGTJ010007234.1, forward strand.
TTACTTACCAAGTTTTCTGAAGCAATATGGTAATTTTTTTATGAGCAATATTCTCAGAATATCCTTCATAGTCACATTTTTACCGCAGCGTCAACACACAGGTACCATTAATGGTCGGTGCTGGTACCATTAACGTCTATTTCATTAAATAGATATGTTAGCATCAGGATTGCAGCATCAGGGTGGACAGAAATATTTAAATGTTTAAATTAAATAAAGCTCAAGTTTTTCATTTTGGTTCAGTGTACCAGACTCAGAAGCGTTTTCTGTTTCAGTCACACCTCACACTAACAGGTGGAGCCCAGCTGAGAAATGCTTTGCTTGGACCAATTTAGATTTCAGAACCTGTTTTAAATGGCAGAATCGCTCAACAAAAACAAGTTTGTCTGCATCGTTCATGTAAATTCTGATCTATTTATAAGCACAAAATATTTTAAAGTTACTCTAAAAGTAACTTTTGTTTATAATATTTTATTTTTATTTACCACTTACTAGCATAAAAACAACCCCACCCACCTTCTCGCAATTTCTGATAACAATTATACTGTAAGCTGTTCTTTTGTTTAAAAAAACTAAGAGTCCTATTTACATTTATGCATTTTATCCCAAGCGAATTACAATGCATTTAAGCTATATGTTCTGTCAGCATGTGTGTTACCTGGGATTCAAACCTACAACCTTTGTGCTGCTAATGCAATGCTCTATCAGAGGAGATACAGGAACACTTAGTGCTAAATCCCATAAGAACCAGTGCTGTCTTACTACTGTTGTCTGCCACATTTATGCGTTTATAGGCACAGAGGCTGCCGAATACTAACCGGTGGGATGGCAAATAAAAATGACTGAGTTTGTAAGACAAGAAAGTTAAAATTTCCTCTGGTTGTCAAGTGCACCAGTGCAGTGTGGATGTCTACATGCGTTTTGAAATGGTAATGCATCTGCTGGAGTGAAGGAATAAATGCACTGCTCTCAGGTACCAGCAGTCACAGAGTGATGTTGGGTTTGGAAGATCTGACGGTTTGATCTTTGCACATTTTGGCATGTTTAGTCGTTCTGTGGTTTTTCTTGTTGTGTGAGCAGATCCAGTCCGTACTGCTGATTCATAAATGCCCCGGGTGATACTGAAGAGATAGCAGTTACAATTTACTGCTGGATGTCTCTGCGAGGACAGTTTGTAGCAAATGTCACTGTCAGCATGTATTGTCATAAGCTTTGATGTTGAATTTGACAAAATGCAAATGAACTGAAAGGGTTCACCCAAAACCAAAAACAATTTGAGGAATACAAAAGATGATATTTTGAGGTACATTGGTGACTAAACAACAGTGGCACCCATCGACTCTCACTGTATGGACACAAAACCACTGAGACATTTCTCAAAATGTCGTCTTTTGTGTTCCAGAGAGGAGAAAAGTAATACAGATTTGGAATGACATGAGGGAGTAAATGATGTAAAACATCTATTCCACATTTCTGAACCAATTATCCCTTCACGCTTTGATTGTATCATTTTGAGTGTATAATATCTGTCAAAGGGTAGAGTATGTGTGATTTATGGATCAATGTTGTAATACTGTAATTTTCAAGAAATACAAATGAAAATGAAAAAAAAATGACGTGTCTTTAAAATGTACAAAAACAAAACTTAAAATTGAAAACAACAGTACAAAATGAAGTAAACGTGCTAAAGGTTTTTAAAACACTGTGGCCAGCAGGTTACAGTTTTCCAATAGCTGGAGAGATTTAGACCCAGATGGGATGAAAGAAGCTTTACTGGCCTGTTGCTGTGTTTTGGCTTGTGTTGAATTCACTCAAGAAGGAATGATGGGAGGAAGAGAAGAATATCTCAATAAACTTCATTAACGCTTGAAACCTTTTTTGTATTTGGTGGGACCCAAATCACACATTCTGGCAACGGTTGCAGTTTGATTTGCATGGTAGACCGCAGTTGCATTGTTGTTGCATTGGTGTGCACATGTTGCCTTGGCGCTGATCACATGGTGTACTGCAGAACTCTCATAGGATCCCCCCCACACTGTTTATCTTTCCCAGCACTAAAACTGCAGCATGTGTGTTTACCACAAGACACGCCACAATTCACTCTGCTGTGGCTTTTTGCTTAATTGATGGAACAAACGTCTCCCTGCGACTGGAGAGTGATAAGCCTGCAGATATTACACGCCATGAGTTGTTTGCTTCTGGCGAGGGTGTCCCAGTGCAGTTGTTTCTCGCTTGCACCATGACGTTGTCAAAAGCACCAAAGCACGTGGAAGATAAGCAAGCGCATGCATATTTAGGGCTCAACGGTTGGAGTCGAGATTGAGGGCGAAATAGAAATATATAATTACAGGGCTCGCCTGCAATTTGTCAGTGTGGAGAGAGAGACTGTCAACAGCCGTGGCTGTCCGTCGTCCCGCTGAGTAAAACTCCTTGTGGAACAGCTGTGGAAAGTGACATGCCACGGCATGCGCCCAACCCACCCCAGCAGCCCTCACTCCCGGCCGCAAGTTAAAGTGAAGCTATTTCTGCTTCATTAGAGCTGCGACCCACGACTCCATAGTCCAAGTCTCAGTTGTAACGCAGACACGTTTGACGTGTTTGTCAATGACCCTGTTTGGAAAGTACTTGTTTTGCAGGGGATGTGATGTCATTTCAGCATGTACAGGTGCTAGATTCTAAAAAATACCAGTGCCAAAAATACCTATGTCATGTGGTAGTTTTAACTCTGAAATCTCAGCATGAGGAAATGGCCCATAAGGCTTTTAAAACATTTTTCAAAAACATTTTGACCGCTGCTAAGTGCCGTAAGGCGGCTGTTTAACACTTGTGCAGGTAATGAGCGTTTGTTTATTTGGACAAATATTTAAATAAACTGCAGCCATGTACACAATACAGAATCTTATGCGAGACGACTGGGTTAAAATTCCCTAAATTTCCATTGCTGCACAGAATACCAAAATCTGTGATGTTTATAGTGATAATGGCAACAGTTTAACACTTGTTAGCTATTTTTAAACCAAAGTAAAACGAATGCATTATTGTTTGGCATTGTTTTGTTAACCACATTTGTTTTTAAGAGTAAATTCTGTTTGTTGAACGTGTCTTACTAGCTAATTTCCTGTTAGTGCAGAACGATGTTAATAATCAAAAGCATAGCAGCCATGTTTAGCTGGAGTGTGTGTGTGTGTGTGTGTGTGTGCGTGCATGTCATGGTCTAAATGTAAAACATGACTAATACTCGTGAATTAGTGACCATCCTAATGCGTTTAAATGTATAAAACAGGATCCATGAGAATGTTTTTTTTCACAGATGTCGCCATAAAAATCAATTCGTTTCTAATAATGTGCTGATGTATTTTTTTGTTGTTGTAGTATTCGCACATATTCTCTGTGCGTGTTGTGGTTAATGATGTTTTTCTTGCGTACCATAAGCTGTTCAGTGATACTGTGGGATTGTTCAGAGAACACACGGTCACTCTAGAATCCTTCTGCATTAATTATTTGGTTTCAGGGTTGGTTTACATGAATAATTTTGGCGTTTTTTCCTCAGAATGGAATGAATCACGCTATGTGCGGTTTAGATGACAGTAGTTATGTTGTTTCATCATCCAGAATAACTGGTCCTTGTCCCCAATGCACAATTATCTCGACAGCAGCATCAGCACCACAACACAGTGAGAGCTCAATGCATAATTTACATTGGATGTGTCTTTATTTTAGTGTTTCTGTTGTTTAGCCTTGTGGACAGCACTCAGGTATACCGTACTCACATTTCCAGCAGTTTCAGGCTTTAAAAACGCTGTAAAATGTTTTTTAATGTTTTTGTTACTAACAAAAACATTAAAAAAGTTAAAAATGCTAAAAGTTCTAGGAAGGTTTAAAACGTCTAGTTTTTTTAGATGTTGTGTTAACAATATTGCTTGGTTATACGATTGTTATTTAAACATTGTTTAATAATATACGTTTAATAATATAACTAAATTTATCAAATGTTCCACCAACTACTACTAAACATTAGACTAATGTTACTGCAAGAACATTTTTGATACTGATTATTTTAAGAACATTCCCTGTTAGTTTAGTTACTTGTGTTCTGAGTCCCAGCTCGAGGTCCTTTCCCAGATCCTGTTTCCTTCCTTCCCAGTCATTTCCCAACTCTACTTCACTGCCCTATCCAACCAAGTCCAAGCAATACCTGAGGTATAATTTGTTACACCTAAATGTGTGGCTGGGATGCGCTTATTTCTTTGATTCCGATAGTGTTGGTTGTGGAATGTAGCCGGTGTTCCTGTGTTGTGGAATCAGGAAGAGTTTGTTCTACGGCTGGGAACACAAACACTGAGTGCTGAGACCAATCAGTTTTCAAAAGGAGAGACTTGCCTTAGGAAGACCCAGTAAGTAGTAAATTCCAGTGCAAAGCATGTGGGTAGTTGAGGGGAAATGTGTTGTTACTTTTCTAAACAGTCTGATTTGGTAGATGATAAAATTGTCCAAAAAATGCTTGAAAAATAGGAAAGGAGGTTTCTAAGCTGTAGCTATTGGCCAGAATATTGTTGAGACCTGAGGGTGGGTTCTTTTGAAAAGGACTGGTAAACAACCACCCAGAAAACCCTAGCAACCACCTAGCAATGTGCTAAGAACACTTTATAACTCCATACTGTCTCCTTTTATCATAAATGTGCATTTTGCGCAGTCATATTAACTCTAAATGTAACAGTCTGTTTTTTATGCTGCTTTCATGTCATGCAGTCCATTGACTGAGGTGTTTCGAGGTGAGAGAGAGCTCACAGGGTAATGTCACAGAATAAGTGTGTTTGCCATCTTGCAAAATCTCATTCTCTCTCTCTCTCTCTGCCTTACACACACACACACACACACACATATTAATTGGCAACTGAATACAGTAGGCCTGCTTGAGTCTATTTATTTTTTCCTGCCTATGTGGAATGCTGAGTCCCACACCAGAGATTCACAGAAGACTTAGAGACCCTGCTGAAGCATGAGGGAACCAGCTAATGTGGGTCATTGCGGGTTCCAACAATTGCGTTCTCTCATTCACCAAATCCACGCTAATGTTTTCTTTTAAATCAAACCTCAAAGCCCTATTTTAATACTATTTAAACGGTAATTGAATAGAAATAATACTCAGATATAATGTTTTGTAGCTATATCAGCCAGCCCAGCCCCTGCAGCAATTTATGTTTGGTCTCCTTGCAGTTAGACGGGTTTGTTTATTTATCACACTTTGTGTTGGAGATCGTAAGTGTGGAACTGTACAGTGTGAAAATTGTAACCGAAAGAAACCTATTTATGCGGTGTCATAATATGTTGTTCCAACTGTCGGCTCAGGAAGCGTGTGTGCTGGAAACATTTCAAGGGCGTGATGTCGCCAACTGTTAGAACGCATCAGTTTGGCTTACAGTACGAGTCTGTTTTGTGATACTTATTAGGTTTATGGGATGTGTAGGATGATTTTAGCCTCATAATTAAAAAGGAGGGCTGGTTACTAGTGTGAGCCTTGATGCAGAGATACCTCATTTCAGCCCTATACCAGGTTGCTTTAGGGAGGGCTGCCCTGCAGTTTCTGATAATAAGGCTTTGGTTAAAAGCTTTTTGTCTTTTAAGTGCATCTAAATATTCCTGTGGAAATTTCAAATGTGCTTGTTTGCATTTTTTCATTTGACTATTGGTTTACAATAAAGCTGCAATCCGTAGCTTTTGCCTCTCTATCACCATCTCTGTTTGAAACATAAAATGTTTCAATAAAATGTTACTTTACGTACTTTTTTACGTACTTCTTTTTTACGTACCAGTAAGGTAAAACTGACATTTCGATAGCCCCAATTATAAATCATTATTATAAACTTACAGTTGAGATTCTGAATAAGTTAAGGAGATCGTGATAAACACTGATTTGTTGTCTACTTGCTTAATAACCGTTTTTAACCCAAAAAAGTTATAGACCGCCACTTTAAATCAGTAGCACTTTTTGTATTGATGCAGTTCTGTTACTGTATGTGACTAAAACAGAAATGAAGGACCTAACCAGACTTCACACCATATGAGCTGTTTTCTTCCATTTTAATTGTGCTTTTGTTTATTCAGCAGTGAGTAATAGGGCCTTTTCCCCTATTAGTGTAAAATTCTGTTTCTTACAACTGTGTATTATTGTGCTGTGCTACACAGTATTTTTGTTTTCAGCACTGACACAAATTACTTGCTGCCGGGAGCTTGTCATGTCTCATCTGGTTAGACTATAAGTGTAAGAGCTTTATTGCTTTGCTTTTAGCAATAACAGCTAGTTATCTCAAACACAATTTGTGATTTAAATGTGAAATACAGATGATGTTTATTTCTGTGCAGTTGGACTTTAATTTCTCATTTAATGTAACATAATATTTTATGTATGAGATAGTAATTGTATTCAGTAGAGTAATTTAGGTCTGGTTTTGGCCTATAGCTTACAGTGCTGTGTATGATTACACTGTAATCCAATCTATAATTATTTATCATAATACCCCAATTACAACACTTTCTGATAGTATGTTGTTATTGTTGGTTTTATGATGCCAAACGTCCTAGCACACTCACTCCATAACAATTTTAACAACTAATCATTTTCAAAAACTACACTATGCAAGAGAAAAAGGAGATATTTAGGAGATTAATATTTTTTATTTATTTTATAGTCAAAAAGATGGATGTATTGCTAATCTATTGCTAATATAATTGAATAAACAACATGGATTTTGGACTGATTTGTGCAATCGCAAACATACAATATTTGTATGGTACCTTCGTATGGGGCGCTTTCCTGTTTGATCGTTCTGTGACGTTTTAGCTGCACTTGTTTGTGTTCCTTCGTGTTTTTGCTCGAGGCTGGAGCTTTTCCAAGGTCAGTTCATGTGAAGATTAGAAAATAAATGAGTGCGCTTAATGGACCTAATGCAATAGATTAAGCCAAATTTAGACCAAGGGTATTCTCTTCTGAAAACTTACACAGTACATGTTGCTATGGTTTCCATGTTTATCCAGGGACAGTCTACCACTAACACTGATTGAACTGATCTACAACCTCCACTGCAGTGAAACCATTGGCTACACCTGCTTTACTCTAATCAAACCAATCAGTGTTGTAGGCTACATTTAAAACCAGGAGTGGATTGCGCAGGGCCATGATTCCTAGGGCAGACAGGAGAGAACTTAACACGTTCATATTTTTCCTTCATTTGAGCCTTTCATGAAATGTAGCCAATAATGTCCTGTTGAAATTCTTATATTAGCATGTTTTAAGCAAAATAAAATGTTTTTATTACAGAAATGTTTAGTACCGAAAAACAAATATTTGTTATGGCAAATTATAACACATTCTTTTTATTTATGATTTGTAAATGTATGTTGTTTTACATGTTTGTACACATTTACGTTGTACATTTTAAGCTTTATGCTAATCACAACAGTATTGATAACTGAAGAAATGCAAATTATACTGTCATATGGCAGATGTCAATAATCACTCCCCATGTTTTGTTCAGAGAAAGTTTTATGCGGTAGAAGCTGATCTGTCTGTCAGCACAGTGTGTAGATGTGGTTATGCTGCTATGCTCGTCATTGTTTACTGCCGAGAGAAGGAAAGAGATCATCTATCTACAGCGTGGCACTGTTTTCTTGCCGAACAGTTAGTCATTCATGACAGCAGCTGCTCAGTGAGAGCAGAGGTTCTTGTTCCAGCATCAACATATTTAATCTAAACAGATTGTAGATCAGGACAGATTGTTGTCAGAAATCTCGACCTGTGAGGAACAGACCGAAGCAGTTGTGCGCTAATGAGTCGAGTTGTTGCAGTTGATTTAAAATCTTGTTTATGTCATTTAGAAGCTTTTAAAAGTTTGTAGCGAGAACCTCTGACGTTAGCAACTGTTTACTCTGATCTTTACTCTGATGTATTTTGTTTTATGGAGGTAATAATTGATTTCTGACGAAGAGGTTTTAAAGCTGAATATATTCTTCAGTGTTGGAGGTCTGTGTCTGTGGAGGATGTTCAGCTAGACACATAAATAATGGCACTGTCTTTATGTTTGATGTCATTGAGGCCACCTCAGAAAAACATGATCGGATTCCTCCATCTTGCTTTTAGTATTCTACATTTTATGTTAAAGAGATGAAAAAAATGAAAATATTTCCATCAATTACTCACGCTCATGTCTTTACAAACATCACCATTTACAAACATCATTATTTGTTTTCTTCTTTGGGTAATATAAACAAACTTATTCTGTAATGTTTGTGCTATTTATAAGATGTTTATGATGCCTCACATCATAAGCACTGCTATATATTTGAATTAAACCCCTGGAATATCAGAGAAACTTTTGATTTAGGTAAGCAGCCACCCAAAACACCCTAACAACGCCTTAGCAACCACCCAGGAAACCCTTGTAATGTGCTGCAAGCCATTCAGAACGCTTTAGCAAACGCATACCCAGTTGCCGAGCTTAGCAGAACCTTCAGACAAAATGCAAAAACCCAGGTAATGTAGGTCTGATGTTCCTTCAGGTTATTTTGGTTTGAATTTTTCCAAAAATGCACCTTGGGAGCTGCATAGTGTTATACTGCGTCTTAAAAGCTGCTCTTGAACTTCTAATGCTCATGTTTTCCTGGAAGCAGACGGTAAACAAGAGAAGCATCTGATTAAGTCTGTATTTATAGCTGCATTTAATTCAACGCCATTCGTCTTTATGGGGTGATTATTTTTCTCTGTGTTCCACGGTTCAGTAATTCTGCTTTCCTCTTTTCCTTTCAGAGGAAATCAAGGCGGAATCAGAGGAATCAAGGTATGTCGATTTCTCACACCATTACCCCATGTGTCGAGATATTTTGCATGTTTTTCAAGTTCCTCTGTTTTATTGTCAGACTATTCTTGTAATGCAGTGCTGACATTTTCTAGAGGGTCACCACACACGGTCTCTTTGTATTTTGGCTGCTGTCTTTCATTGTGATCTGTCTGTGTATTCACTGCCGATGGAAAATGCCTGTGTTGCTAACGTGTTCGGAGAGCTCACTGTGTGTCCAGCACACAGGACTGAGATGTACTGTGCTCGGGGCTCTGCGGGACCAGAACTGCTTGTTCTAAGGCCCCGTCTCGCCTTCCTAAAACCCTTTATCTCGTATGGATTCCCGGGGCGGCATGCATTGACTCTTTGCATCCACTAATTCACATCTTGCTTCCCCCCAGCTGTCTTGCTTGTGTCTGTTGTTGTATGCTTTTGATATTTCTCTCTTTTGTTGTTTCTCTCTGTTTGTCGATCTCTGTCCCTCACACGCTTTCTCTCTCTCTCACCTTGGCAAAATCAGGTCAGCACACACATTTGATGTGCTCTTGCATCTGGGCGATGTAATTTTAACCATGTTACTTTGACATTTTCTGTCAGATGAAATAAAAGGACATTCTTTTGGGCACATTTAGGGTTTATCCCCATAAAATCAACATGAAAGTTTTGTTGAGTTTAGTTCATCTCTATTAGCTTTGAAACGACAACAATGTTAGCATACTGATGACATTTTACATATATATGAAATTATGTAGCATATTCCTATATACACAAATTATGCTTTAAAAATCATTATACTAATTCATAATTATTTGTTTACATATGAGTCTAAATTTTACTTGTATTGAATGCTCGGCATTCTTTTAAAACAGTGTAAGCGGATGATATTTCCCATGTGTCTTGGCAGCTTGCTGTGCATTTGCTCACAGAATATGATCTTTGCATCGCGTGAGCGCTGAGTTGTTTTAACTCTATGGAAGTAAGACTTCTCCAGTGGGTTTGTTTTGCTAAAGGCCGAGAGAGAAAGGGAAAGTTCGGGTTGAGTGAGGGCTGTGTGAGGTAATCTCTGGACTCTAAGGAGCTCTAGTCTTTCCCTTCCACCCAAGCCACAGTTCAATTTATGTCCATTAAAATATGAGCTCGCTAATCCCTCCACAGACAGATTAATGAGAGTGAAAGGAGAAGTGAGGAGAGGAGGGAAATTGAGCTGAGCCAATGGGAAGAGCTTTATTACACTGTAGCCGACTTCCACTGAGTCAGTTTGTGATGAGTCAGCTGGCTGAGACCATATTGCCACGGCAACACTGCATGGCGGCATCCCAATGTGTATACTTCTACTTTACATATGTAATTTATTGCGGAGGCAACAAGTGATGATAAAGTTAAGGTAATAGAAAAACATGTTGTCTCTGCAATTTTTGTAAGGTTTTCTTGATATATTAAAGCTGCAATCTGTAACTTTTTGGGTTAAAAATAAACAAAAATCACGTACATAACAGATGAGTGTTCAAAATGTCCAAGTAATTTAAGCTGTTGGGTCTGATTTCCTGGAAATGCCAGTTTGGCTTTGTTTTGCTTCAGCATGTGTGATAAAGTATTTAAAGTGACCTGCAATTTTATGTTTCAAACAGAGATCTTGTCTTGATTCCACAGACCTCTTTGTTGCATAATTTATGTGTGTTTGCATGTAAGCATTGGCATCCAGCTAATTTAAAACTTAAAAATTTGAAAATTATTACTTTTAGGGCTGTCGTACATTTCTAGACCACCGCGGTGGCAGTTTTAGCCTTAGTTGCAATAGAACCATTTTTCTACAGCTGAAAATTTCGAGAGAGAACCGTAGGGCAAAGGGTTATGGGTAATATTAGCTCAAAAGGCATACTTCAAAAATACACCACAAATAGTTTGCCATCCAGGCACATTTGGCATACTATTTGTATCATAGCACTTTGATTTGGGACACATTAATCCTCATCTTGTATACTGCATACTGCAAATGGTATGCAAAACAGAACGCAGCCGATGTTTGTCTTCAGCTCCTTTACTCTCTACATTTCATTTACGTTTATTTTTTTAGCTGACGCTTTTATCCAAAGCGACTTACAAACAGAAAGAGCATCTAACATTTTGACCCAAGAACCATCCCTCTCTTTTTCATTCTGTCTCTCTGGTGCTTCATTTTACTCTTCATCACACTCTCCACCATCACCCTACCCACCCACCCCCCAATTTCTGTATCCCAGTGCACTCATCAGTTTGACTTGCTGAAAGAAATCGTAAAGCTTCCAGCTAAGGCCCAGCAGCCCCTGCGGTCAGTCTGGCCTGGCTCCTCTCCAGCTCTGCTCATGCTGGGCTCTTTCTCTGAGGCACTGGCTAGATATAAAGTGAGAATTTGCAGTGTAGGTCACATCCACTGCAGTGACTCGAGAGCTTCTTCCATTCCTAAAAGTAGAAACTTTTGCATGCTAAAGATTTTTGCTTGCACTGGCAACATTTGCCATACTGTAGCGTGAAATTACGAACTGGACCATCTGGACAGTAGGTGTGAATTTTGGGCCAGCTGAATGAATATAACAATGGACTTCCTCTATCAATACTAATTGAATGGTTGTGACAGCTATAAATTCATAAAGTGTGTTTATGAATTTAATAGCTGGTCACAACCATTTAGTTGCTTGAGAAGGGTGGCATGTACAGCGATTTATGATGGTCCGCCCGTTCGTTCTAGGTGATCTTTCTAAGACTATCACAAATCATTGTTTCAATTTATAAAAATTTCATTATGTCAGCCAGCTAGAAAATGTTTCGCTAGGCTAAATTTCTCTCACCCTGTCCTCGATCAAGACTTTTTTTTTTACCCTGTGCATCAGAGCCGGAGCGCATTTAAATGAAACACAATTCAAGTTGATGCATCTTGTTTTCGTTCTGCAGCCCGCCAGCTGGAGATAACAAGTCAAGCTCCGGTACTTTACCACCAATCAAATCCAAGAGCAGCTTCGTAGAAGCTGACAGGTACTTCCTGCCGTTCGAGTTGGCCTGTCAGTCCAAATGTCCTCGCATCGTCATCACCTCTTTAGACTGTTTACAGGTTAGTGTCTTACATCGCTGATGCCGGAATGCTTCTTGTGGGATTGCTGGAGATCTAACGTTCCGTGTTTTTACGGCTCTGCAGAAACTCATAGCATACGGCCACCTGACGGGCAGCGCTCCAGACAACACTATTCCAGGAAAGAAGCTCATCGACAGGATCATAGAGACGATATGCGGCTGTTTCCAGGGACCGCAGACGGATGAAGGGGTCCAGTTGCAAATTATAAAGGTCGGATGTTGCTTTGATGGTACATGGACCAGCAGTTATGGATTGCAGCTTTTCAGAACAATCATTTTGGCCAAATAGCCATTGTAGGCGAACAGACGTTGGCTACAAGAAATTATAATACAGTAGCAATGATCAGGAAAGTAACTTGTTATTAACACATATATAATATATATATTAAGTATATATGAAAAATAAATATGAAAAACATCTAGTAAAGGAAGTAATATATAGAGCCAGTAATGATGCTATACATTAGAGAACCTGTCTTTGTTTATTGTCTGTTCTTTATTTACTGACTACATATACATCTACATCTACATATGGAACTGCCCTGACCTGTAGTATTTGCATTTTCATAGCAATATTTGAAATGCAAAAGTTATTGTTTTACAAATCTCATTTTGGATTGTGGAGTGACTCTTGAAAGCTGCCAGAGCACTTTTGAACACTCACTCACTCACTCACTCACTCACATGTTGAGTTCAATCTCTTTCAACTTAAAGATTCCAACAGCTAATGTAGCAAATATTAATACTCACCATGTTGTGTGGCTAAATTCATAAGATTTATCACCGCAGTCATGGCTTAACTTCCTCAGTGCTGATATTTGTGTTGTTTTGTCCTTGTCTAGGCCTTGCTTACGTCCGTGACCTCCCAGCACATCGAGATCCATGAAGGAACCGTACTACAGGCTGTGAGAACGTGCTACAACATCTATCTGGCCAGTAAGAACCTCATCAACCAAACCACGGCCAAAGCCACCCTCACCCAGATGCTGAATGTGATTTTCGCCCGCATGGAAAACCAAGCAGTGAGTGAATTTGACACCTCCTCAGGTGATACGGGGAAATACATCTTGATCTAACGTTTATTCTTTCTTTTTGGTTGACGCTTCTCCTCCTCCCCATCCTCTTGAAATATAGCTTACAAATCACAAGATCAGTTGGTCTTTGGCATCCAGAAAGCGTGACCGTCAGGTAAAGAGTGACAGGACTGCCTTGAAATTTGCTTGATCTTGAACTTCTTCTGGTTTGTGTCCATCAGCATCATCCGTCACTCTCGTTCTGTGTATCTCTCACTGATGTCTATCGGATGTCTCGCTCTGGTCTGCTTGTCTTGGCTTCATTGCGTTTTTGCCTGCAGTCTTCCTGGCCATCAACGATTCATTCTTTTCATCTGTCTTTATCATGTTTATGTGTTATGGAAGAGAGCAAAATGGTTTTCTCATTGCGGTGGTGCCGCAGTGCTTACACCTGCCATTAACATCCGTCACAGGCGTGCGTGTTCACAAGTCAAGATGAAAGTGTTAAGGCTGAGTCTATGTCAAGCCTACATGTTTTGTCATGACTTCAAGTCAAGTCTAAAATCACGTTGGCGTGTAGTTTTCTGTATGCTGCAGATTAGCTCTTCTGTAGAATATGGGAGAAAGTTAACATAGATTTTCCCAGGGCGACAGAGTAACAGGGAGTGCCAGACAGACTCAATGGGGTTGCCATATTCGGAGAAAATATTTTGTAGGCCTGTAGACTTAAATATAGTCTAAGTCAAGTCGCAGGTCTTAGTCTTAAGTTTCAATTTTTCATCTCTGGTCCCAGATGATCCGATCAGAATTGTCACTTTGTTTTGTTTACATGTACATTTAAGCATTTGCCTGGTGCTTTTATTCAAAGCGACTTACAGCTGTATATTTTATCATTATGTGCATTGCCTGAGAACTGAACCCATGACCTTAGCACCACTGCAAGTAGAGTATGTCCAAATGCCCTTTAGATTCATATAATGGGCGTCATACTTACATCATACTTACAAGCTTATGTCAGGCAAACCAGATGTTCAGCAAACTGTTAGGTGTGTATATTTATGTATGACCCAGGATGAATGTGAATTCTAGGTGTAAATGGAGATCCATGTGCATCTGTGTGGTTCAGATGGCTGCATGTGGATGAAGACAGCCTGGTGTTTAGATGTTTCAAAATGATGCCTCTTCAGAAGTGAGACTCACAGTTTTGGAACAAGCGAAGCGCCCTGCCACACAGTTAACAGTCTGGACATAGTGTGAGACATTATGACACAGTCAAACTCATTACGTGTAACTAATCATCGATTAAACATAGCAAAAGAGGCTTTGTTTAACCAGCACGCTGTACAGATTGCTGATGAAGAACATCAGAACACGGGAGAAGAGACACATTCGTATTTCATACTTTATTAACGAGACTTTTGCATTAAAGGTGCTTCCTGCCTGATTAATGAATGTAGTACACTTAAAATTCTGCTTGCTAGGTGAACTCTAGACAAGTTCAGTCTGAGAAGTGAACTAGTATTAAGATGTGCGTGTCATTTACATATAAAGTTACTTTCTATAAAATAAGTAGATCATACAACAATTGACCCTTGGTAAGCCCCGCCTTAAAGCATCACTGATAGGTTTCTGAGATAAAGAGAGGGAGGAACTAAAGGTTGTCTGTGGTATAGCTTATTTGTTGGGTCTGTGGAAAATTATGTGTTCCACTGATTTTAGTTATTGCACAATATATATTCTTCAATAGTGATACAAAACTGTTAGTAATAGATAGAGCCCAAACTTGTTCTGCGTTTTATCATTCTACTGTAAGCATGATTCACTTTGGCTCAGTCTAGATTGTCATTTTAGGTGCATGTAGTCCAACCATTTGTCTCTATAAACATAAACATTGTCTGTGCATACAGGAAGATGCTAAAAGATACTGGTCTTGTGTTTTCATTTTAAATGACAAATGCAATTTATTTACCTCCTGCTGAGAGAAGGTGATACCTCAGCTTGGCTTCAGGGTCCCAGCCTCTAAGGAGAGCATGTCTGGAAGCTTGTGAACACCCTGATGATGTTTAAAGTCACCTAAACTTGAGTTTGTGTGTGTTCCAGCTCCAGGAAGCTAAGCAGATGGAGAGAGAGAGACACAGGCAGCATTCTCCGGTCAGCCAGCAAGAGCCAGAATCCCCTGGACAGAGACACCCTGAAACCCCAGGCAAAGGCCTGCCAGCCGAGGCCAACGGTGGACCGGGTCACCAGGGTGGCAAGGTTGAGCAACGTTCCTCACCCTACGAGAGCCCAGAGCCAGAGAACGGCAGTGACTTCTGCCCTGCGGAGAATGAGCAGACAGAGGCGGACCAGGCCACTGCTGCAGCACAAAGTAAACACTAAATAGTTGTTGTGAAAGCATTTAGGCGTAGAATTCTGCAATCGACCAATCAGAATTGAGCAGAAATGTTAAATAAGTAGCATCTTTAGTTAATGTTAAGTTATAAACATTATTGTGTCAGTATTTCTCACTCTTATGCAAATTTAATAGCACTGCTTTGCTTCAACAGATCATTCAGTTGCAGCTACTATGGAGAATCCTGTTAAAAACACGCATTAAAATTGGGAAACTGGGATTGTGGAATTGTGACAAAACAATGGTTTAGGGGAAACACACCTAAAATGACAGACTAGACAAAAATAGAAGCCTAAATGTGTTCTGTCTTTTCAAGGTGCAGCTGAGCACAGTACAGAAGCCACTGAGGAAGAAGAAAGCCAGAACTATGAAGACAAGGCCCAGGAGATCGTACAGAGCGTTCTGCAGGAAGTCGTAAACACAGTAGCTGGAGGTGAGTTGTGTTCTTGTAATGAAGGAAATCGTTAAACAAAACATAGAAGTATTTCATTAGTTTCTCTTTCTCAAAGCTGTACGCTGTTATTTTGTTTACTGGAACACATGGGGAGAGTAAATAGTGAGAGAATTTTCATAGTTTTGGTTTAATTCTTTACAGGAATCAACTTCTCATACTTGTTACGTAACTAGCTAGGTTAATATTTCCTGGGTTTTGGGTCCTTTTTATTTGTGTTCAGAAATTAAGGAAAGCAGAGAGGGTGAGGCTGAGCCTGCTGAGGGCATTCCAAACTCGCTGGAAGAGGAAGGAGGGCTGGGAAGCGACAGCGAAAATGTTCACGCCAACGGCATACCTGGAACGCCCATCTCTGCGAGCTTTACTCCGTCCCTGCCTGACGACAGAATGTCTGTCTCCTCCAATGACACTCAGGTAACGAAAGTGTCATTGGAGTACATTTTATCTAAATTTTGAACAGTGTATTTCTTGTTTTATGATTAAATATTTTGCAAACCTTTTATTGCCAAATGTTTTACTTGAAAACAGAGTAATCGCTGTGTCTCTTTTTTTACCACAAGCACTTTTTACAAATTCCTTTTAATGGCCTATGTGTGTTCTTAACAGAACGTATATTGTCAATTATATGACGCGTTTTTTTTTACGGGTGATGCGTATTAAGATCTGTACACGGTGATGATTACGATTGATGATTTTCACCTATAATTAATTTTGATTGCCATAAGAAAATATCACAAACATTTTCCCCACAGGAATCCACCAATGGGCCAGCGCCAGGTGCAAAGTTCTCTCATGTCCTCCAGAAGGATGCGTTCCTGGTCTTCAGATCACTTTGCAAGCTCTCAATGAAGCCCCTTTCAGATGGACCACCTGATCCAAAGTATGATTGTTTAACACAAATAAATTAATTCCATACAAATGGAATCATTTATTAATCTGCCTTGTTTATTTCTTAAGTGTGTCGCGTGGCAGCTGTAGTCCTAAATTCTGATTTCAGGGTCTAATTGAGCTTGGTTAACTTGGTTTTGTAGTCTTTCTTGATATGCTAATCTGAGATCTATGGTTATAGATAGTTTTAGTTTTAGAGTATGATGAAATCGGACCAGCTAACGGTGGCTGTGTTGTTTTGGGTACTTTCAGTGGTGAATAGGCTTCCAGAGAGCAAGAAAGATGTTCCTTCCTGTCATAAGAATAGAAAAAGTCGTTTATTGTGTTGTGTCCTCAGAGGCAGTGAGGCAGGAAGCTTGTGTCAGTGTCATTGATTACTCTTGGCCAAAGCCACTGGGGTATGTTCAGGGCAGATCCTGGACTTTATGAATCAGTGGAGCTTGCTAAACGAGCATCCCTGTTACTATTGCTCATATTTACTGTTAGGAGTTACAGTTAGGAGGAGACTAGAGTTCCTGTAGCTCAATTGTGTTAGCAATGCTAAGGTCATGGGTTCGATTCTCAAATAAATAAATATAAATGAGCAAACCTCCAAAGTATTAAACTTTGCCTAAATTATTTGTTGTACAATTTAGGTATCTGTTTTCTTTAATTAATTCCTGGAAATATTTTGAACAACCACTTTCTTTTGTCATTACCATAATGAATCTAAATGCTTAATACTCTTCACTGTATTTTGGTATTTATGGTTAAATGTTTTTTTTAGATTCATGTTCAACGTTTGTCGAACATGATATATTTTGAAGCCATTTTGTTCACAGTCGATGACTTGTCACGTTAAAATGATGAACTTATAAACCAGAAGCCCTGCCGGTGGCAAAAACAGCTTTTAATTGTGAACGTTTTTTACCATTTTATTTTAATACATGTCCGTCCTGGCAGGTAAAAGAAAAAAGTTTAGGAAACACGATAAAAAAAGTTAGTTTTGCTCGTGGTGTGAAAAGTTCATTTATGTTCTTTATTCTCCATTAAGTTTAGTTTGGACTTGACAAAAATGCAGAAACGCACCTTATTCTTGTTAGCTTAACCGTGACATCATCTTGCCAGATCCCACGAGCTGCGGTCCAAGGTCCTGTCACTGCAGCTCCTGCTGTCCATACTGCAGAACGCCGGGCCCATCTTCAAGACCAACGAGATGTTCATCAACGCCATCAAGCAGTACCTGTGTGTGGCGCTGTCCAAAAATGGCGTTTCCTCCGTCCCTGAGGTGTTTGAGCTCTCCCTGTCCATCTTCCTCACCCTGCTGTCCAACTTCAAGACGCATCTCAAGATGCAAATCGAGGTGAACTCACTTCCTCATGAGTCGTAATGCGTTTACGCGATACAGAAGTGTGTTTTAGCTCTACACCACTGTTTTGGTTGTACATTAGGGCTGCACAATATTGTAGAAAAATGGGTTACGCGATAAGTTGCGAAATAACACAATAAACAGTATGCGCTTTGAAAAGGCATTTAATTTGGAAAATGAATTTAAATGATTAAAATAAATATATTAAAAAATTAAATAATATAACCAATTATATTATGGGTTTCACATGGGAAAAGCATCACTTCAACTTTTCATAGAAATCTCTGCGCTATCTGCATATACCTCAAACGAACTATACATAACTTGTTGACTTATTAATATAATTCAGCCATGTGCAATATTTTGGTACTTTTGATATATCATGCAGCTATAGTGTATATCAGCTTCATTCTACAAGACATGTGAGGACTTATTTTGCACTGTGTTGTGTAGTTGTGTAGTTCAATCAAATAGCTTGTATTAGCAGCACTTTGTTGTGTGACATTGTTTTTTTTTTCTTTTTCTAACTTGGTAGTGAATTGGAGGCTCGTTGGTCCTGAAGCTTCTTTGTGAAAATGTTCTTTGTGAAAACTCTGTATCGTTTTGCTTCTTTCTCAGGTCTTTTTCAAAGAGATTTTCCTGTACATTCTAGAAACGTCCACAAGTTCATATGACCACAAATGGATGGTCATTCAAACCCTCACTAGAATATGTGCTGGTATGAATGTTCTTCATTTGACTTAAGAAT
>JAZGTJ010007235.1:0-23248 GCA_036877575.1 Botia almorhae
AGGGTGCTGAGACTGAAGTTCAGAGAGATATATTTGTCTTAAGACCTATATTGTCTGTATTAATGTCAAGGAAACCCAGCTGTGGCAGACTGTGGCCTGCTGCTTGGCTGGTGTAGCTAATTTCAGACATGAGAGCTCTTTTTATTTTGAAGTATGGCGTGCCTGAACTAATTGTTCTGGATGCATGTGCATGCAACGTCTTGGAGAATTCTGTTTGGTAGCGTCCTCCCCTTGTGATGATGCAACACAAAGGAAACGCAATAAAAAGCCATAAAAAGTGAAGTGGCAGGGCCAGGCATGCGGTGTTCTATACACCAGTGGCCCAAAGGCAGCACGTTTTACATAAACACTATTGTCATTCGGATGGGCTGAAGGCAGACAGTGCTGAGAAAGAGACAGGGCACTAAAAGATGACAATGCATTGAACTCAATTACAGCTTCTGTCTTAGAGCGCCAAGACAAATGTGAACTCACCACAGTATCAGGTACAAAAAGGGGATGTCTGTTAGTACACATAAAAACATCTTATTACTTTTCATATTGTGAAGATATCATATAGTGCAAAGTAAGCATTCATGGTTTCCCACTGTGCTCTTTGTGTCTAGATTTTCTTTAAGAAAAATACTTTTAATAGTCAGATCTCTGGCTTAATGAAACTAAAGAAAATAAATAATTTTTTAAAGAAATCTCATATTTTTATGGGTCCTCACATATGTCCTGGAAATGTAAATAATGAAGTACTATGTTTAAACTACACATATATGATTGCATTTGTGCCCGCCATCCAGCAATGTTTGATTAGTGGTATTGTCCAGTACTCTTGTTTGGCTGTGGTCGGAAAAAACTCTCGGAGGAATCAAAGACTGATGGCTCTCTCTTTCTGTGTCTGTCGCTCTTCTGTATCAATCTGTCTCACACACAGCCGGGAGACGGGCTGTGTGCAGCCACCACTGAGCCACTGAGCATCACAGACATCTATGACCGCAGTCTAGAGGTCATATTTCCATTGCTCTGTTTTCTGTCTTTATTCTCCCACATCAAAAGGGCCAGAGCCCAAGCTGGCTGTGGCTGTGCTTTAAGGCATGGCAGGTCATCCACCAGATCTTCTAACATGTTCATTCATCTAAATGTCTAAAAATTGGACAGTTTAGTTTTATGTATGTATTTAATTGTTTGTGAAACGTAAGGCTACAGACTAAAACATACATAAACAGACATACAGAGACACACAGGTGACAGGCAACTGACAGGTCACTGAAAGCTGCGGTCTGTAACTTTTGCCTCTCTGTCTCCATCTCTGTGTGAAACATAAATATGCAGATTACTCGATGTCATTTAATCAGATCCGACAGCTTATATTATAACTCATTATTATAGTTGTTTTGTTGGGAATTGTGGTAAGGAGACTTTTTTGAACACTGACCTATCACGTACTTGCTAAATAACTGATTTTTGTTGATTTTTACCCCCAATAAAAGTTACACACTGCAGCTTTAAACAAACTAGTGATTGTTGAAGAAATTGTGAGATGAACTGTTTGTGATGGTTAAATGTATGTTTCGACATAGAAGCTGTTTTGAAACGATAACCAAGCGTGTATATGGAAGTATACAGCTAAAACGTAATTTATGTCAAATTCATATTGTTCTGAAAGCTGTGCTATCATCAGATATGAACCTGCTGGTTGCTGGTTCCAGAGGCGTTTAGTGTGTATGTGTTGTGCTCCTGACATGAAGAATAAAGATCTGCTTTCCATCAGCTGTGCCGAAATCAGCGGTTTGATTGGACTCTACATTCTTGAGGAGTGACAGATGCGGATCTGCTCGCCAGGATTGGCTGGGAAACGTGATTGGAGTGTAATTTATGAGTGGAGGCGAGGAATGGTCTGCGGTCGGCGTCTCAACAACATTGAAACCACGTTTCCCGGGTCAGGACCGTAAGGTCTGTAACATGAAGGTGTGAAAATGAACTGATGATTAGAATCGAAAGGATTTTAGCCCCCATGAGCCATTGCAGGGGTGTGAAACTACGACAAAAGCCATAGAGATGCTTGACATAGCTACAACACAAACAGACTTTTCTCTCCTCGCATCGCCATTGTGCTGCGGAGGAAGTCTTGATTCTCGT
This sequence comes from Botia almorhae, assembly GCA_036877575.1. Lineage (NCBI taxonomy): Eukaryota > Metazoa > Chordata > Actinopteri > Cypriniformes > Botiidae > Botia > Botia almorhae. Next base: position 2,128 of record JAZGTJ010007235.1, read on the forward strand.
ATCAGTTGCACTTAATGAATTGACTGAAGTGTCCCTAGAGCGTGGAAATGAAGTGTACTAGCAGATCAATGAGGATAAAGAGAACGGCCTGGAGCTTTGACCTCTGGGTCAGGAGTCTCTCATCCTCCCTCATTAAGTCATGTTTGTGGACACTCCTGCTTTTTATTAGGGCCAGTTCAATACATCACCCTACACACCCACAAAGTGGTCACAGTAATCTGGGAAAAATAGCCCTTTGGCTTCCTGTTGTTTCTGTTTTGGAATGACATCGGTAATGTTTAGATAAGTGGACAGAAGATAATTCGAGTTTATGATGCACACAAGTCCATAGGATACTGCAAACCTATTGACAGACGATACAAGCAGACCATTAAGTTAAACAGGTCCAATGTCCTACATACGCCATGCATTACAGCATCAATTTCTGCATGTGTGTGTTAATCTGTGTGTTTGTTAGCCGCATGCACTGAGGACCCCTGTGGTGTAGGTTTCTACGGCGACCCGAAAATGGCTATAGCCGGGTCCGGCTCTTTCTCAGGCTTTCCTCTCAGCAGCCACAAAGAGGGACATGTATAGACCCCCACTTTCCCTAGACAGTGTGGTCGGACACAGGCAACCAATAAAACCTGGATTAGCAGAGTGTTCACACAACACTAGAGCGAGAACGTTTCTTAACATGCCCACCCCCTCCTCACACAAGTCTTTCCTCTCTTTCATTCTATCCATCTTTCTTTCTTCTGTGTCTGTGCCTCTTCCCTCCTCTTCCTTTGCTCTCTGCTCTTCAGAATGTCATTGTTTGTTATTGCCGTGTTCGTGATAAAGGAGGTCTAAGGAATTAGCTTGTTCCTACAGTTGCAGAGAAAATCTGCTTAATACCCACATCCCACAACCCTTTACCCAGAATCCCCTGCTCTCAGGATTTAACTGAAGCGTGTGTGCATGTGTGTATGTCTGCATCTTTGTGTGCGTTATGTTGGTGGGGAGAAAAATCATTTTGTAAGGTATCCACGGCAAAGCTAGAGTGCTTCACACGAGGCTGAGATCGAGCAGTCTGACCCGTCTTCAGGCCCCTGTTGCAGCATCATGTCCTGGAAATGGGTGCATTTGTATAATATCACTGCTTTTGTCCTGCTTTGTAAGCTGGGGACAAAGACCAGACAATCCTCCACCCCTCCCTATTCATTTCCTCCAAACAAACCTTTTCATTAGTGCGGCAAACACTTTCCCCCTTCATTTCCCCAATATTATGCATCGTCCCTGCCATTGGTCAGCTCAGCATCTCCACAGGACCCGAGCTCTTTAAAGCTCCTCTCTTCTCTCAGGACACAGAACTCGCTTAATTAAACCGCACTTAAGCCGGACAATGAGCTTTTGCGCAGGTCTGGGCCTGGTGGGTCTCTGTGGGCCATCGTAAAGCACAAGCTCAGAGACTGTGTGTGAGAGAGAGAGAGAGAGAGTTATAAGTCCGATACTTTGTTCACACAAGATGAAGAGTCAACAGCCACCCCCACGCCGTTTCTCTCCTAATAACCACCTTTACAAAAGCTCCATCCGGACACAATGCTCCTCCACTCCCCTCTTCTCACTCTCAATCACCCTCCAGGACAATGCCCAAAGCTCCACAGCCCCCCAGGACCCTCAGTCCCACAACAGACAGTTCCTTTATTGAAATTCTTTGGTGTTCTAATCCTCAGCTTCCTCTATATGACAATAATGGAGTGTCAGTAGTTTAGTTTTTGCGGTGTGCTGTCATTAGGCTGGCCTGGGTCACAAGACCTCTCTTCCTCTTCTCTCAGGATTTCAATTATTCCTGACTCAGGGTTATTGAAGCTCGAAATTGAATACATTGCTAGCGTATTACATATTTTAGGCTGCTGTTATCCTGGTACGTAGAGCAAAGTGCATGTATTCTGTCTAGCATGTTTTCCTAAGCAAATATCAAATCAGATGTGTAAGCAAATGTATTTTTAAGACTGCACCAAAACCCCAGACCTCAAACTAAGATATGTGAGTTCAGAATGAACGGATATGATAAAGGTAGTGGAAATAATGTCACTTTCAAGCACTGTATACTTAAGCAATAAGGTACGAGAGGCCGTGCTGTATCGTGAATAAATCACGGCTGAAGGCATTGTTAGGCACGACGCGAAGCGGAGTGCCTGCAACCATTTAAAAAGTAGTCCCTAACGGCAACAGAGTGCTTCTAAGTGCAGGGGCTCAATGATACACAGAACCGCTGAGTGAAGCGGTTGTAGCTGTGCTTTATCGTGAATAAAACACAGCTGCTGACCAATCAGAATTGAGGAATGGAACTAACCGTTTTATAAATTTTAAATATAACATTTAGGGGCCCCCCAAGGTCTTCTGTGGTATTGTCAACTGGGCCCGTGGGACAAGGTGCCCATCCGTACAAGAAATTGACAGTTTATCAGATGTTATTTCTGATAAGTTTTCAAAAGATTCAAAAGCTTACATTTTCCTGGCTTTATGGTTTTGGCAGAGTAGTCTAATATCTTTAGAAGGATCTTACCATGAGTTCTAATCCCAGACCTCAGTATCAGATCTCATTTTTCAACTGACCCCCAAACCTGTTCATATGCTGTAAATTATACATTTACGTTTGATTTTAAATTTTATTTAAATTGAATAAAAACATATAGAAAGTAAACTGAGTTTATATACTTGTAGCTAATGATGATGAACAAACGGTTTTGTCAAGTGTGTGCGCACAGAATGAATTTGTCCCAGTGGCAGAAGCTTCCAGTGCACAGAAATACAACAAAAATGCATTAATAATATATTCAATTCATATATCAATATAAAGTGAGCTATAGAAATAAAATCTGCCTTAAGATCAATGAGGTGAGTATAACGTGTCTTTTCTAACAGGATTAAAACTTCACCAGTGTGTTGATACTGACCTCTTCTGGTTACTCCCAATACTGCAGCACGTTTATCTAACACGGTTTTTAAATTTGTTTGTATGTGGAGGCACGTGTATGATCTCACAGGATTTTAAGCACTGGTGATGTCATCAAGCGATCCTTTAAGCCCCCAAAACTTTACAGTCATATTTATTTAGAAGTAAAACCAGTAAGTGTATTTTAAAGAGGAATAAGTTGTGCTAATATACTTCGTGTCATCTGAAACCTCACAACTATTACATTTAAAGTGAAATATATAATTATAGTCTATTAAACATATAAGTAAATAAAAGAATTAGGCTGATTTGAAAAGAAATGCCCAAATTTTGTGCATGGATTTACTGTATAAGATTTTCCTGCCTCATCATCTTTACATTTACATTTGTTTATTAAGCAGACGCTTAAATCCAAAGCAACTACAAAGACAGAGAGAGTATTTAACATTTCGCCCCAAGAACCAACAAGCCTAGTCTACAAAGCTACATTTACAAGTGGGGATAGTTCTGATGCTAGAGACGGGATGAAGATTATAAGACAGGGTTTAAAAACAACAACGTTAAATGAGATTAATTAATGGAACATTAGGGATAAGTCGGGTATCTGCTAAACAGGTGAGTTTTAAGTTGCTCCTTAAAGGTGACGATGGTCTCTGAAGATCAAGTGGAGGCTGGCAGCTCATTCCATCATTCCACTGTCATATTAGAAATGTGTGTAAACATCAGTTAGTGATGTCAGCATTTAAAAAGTGAATTAACATCACGGATGATAAAAGATTCATATGAGAGGCCTCCTAGCCTACAAACAGACACACTGTGTACAAACTGCCAAAGGAAACACAAATCTTTGGGCCTAAGGGTAATATTGTTAAAGAGTATCGGAGTAGCATGTTCTATGCTCCAAGATATAATTTAACAGCTTTAAAAATGTAGTAGCTACCCCCAAGAGCATTGCAAGAGCAAGAGGAGGAGGACCACAGGGCTTTGAAGTTGTGTGTGTTTTCTACAGTGTGGCACATTGTTCAGACACACGGTTCATGTTAAAATTCCTACAGGGCAGAGCAGCATGTATGTAGCAGAGCTGAAATACACAGTAAAAGCTATATGTCAGTGTACAGACTGGATAACCTCCCTCAGAAGCCTATTAGTGCCTCTACAGCATTTATTTGGAGCATTAGTTTGACAGCCATTATGTAACATGTAGGATGGAAAGGTCAGGCCACACTGAGCTGCAATGACAAGAACTAACACGTGTTGTCATTCTTCAAACGTGTGTGTATATATATACACACTCATACTATGAACGTATGAAAGTATATATGTTCTGTCTGCTAAAATATTACATATTCGTATATGTAATGTTTATAAAAAATATTTAGCGGAATCATACTTGATAAAATACTTAATTCATAACATTTCATTTTTATGGACTGGCATATATTGTGTGCTTTTATCCTTCAATTATTTTTGTATGCAACGATTGCAAACGCGTCTAAATGTTTAAATAAACTACTGTTCCCATAAATCTTTGTATCTTTGCATCATAATCTCCTAATCTCTCCTCACTGGCACTTTCTGTGACGTTAGGAGGGCGTAAGACTTTTCAGCAAGTTATCAACGCATCGGACGCTGATTGGTGCAGATCCTCCATGTGATTCGATGCATCCAATCAGCAGCCAGTCCGATGAATACATTTCCATCCTTCTAAAGGTGAGTTGTGACACTGATGACGTGAAGCGATGAAGTGTTGTTGCACAGGAACGAGAATGCAAACATGATGAAATGAACGGTGACAACTTTTAAGTGCGCTTCACCGCAAGACTACAGCGCCGCAGGGACCTCGAGCAGCGCACGGATCGTTTCCTGGCGACGTTTGTCAGCCAGAAAGAAAAGCGATTATTTCGGATCACCAATTTACGTAAGCACTTATCTCGAAGTCTCTGTGAGTCGAAAAAACAACATATTTGACAGTAAGTGTTCCGTTCTTCGTGCCACGCTTTGAAGTGTAAATAATTGATGGGTTTTCAGAAGTTCTGTTGCTTTTGCACACTCCGCGTGTTGATAGATTCTTTCCTTTATGTCAGATTGTTGGTGGTAAATTTAATGTATTGTTGAACACATTGGCGCATTTGCATGAGATTGTCGTCTCTGTTCAGTAAGTGCGCAGTAAGCGTCGGTGTCGCTCCGTTGAGGATGAACGTGGGCACGGCGCACAGTGAAGTGAACCCCAACACGCGTGTGATGAACAGCAGGGGCATGTGGCTCTCCTATGTGCTTGGCATCGGTCTGCTACACATCGTATTGCTCAGCATACCCTTCGTCAGCGTGTCTGTAGTGTGGACTCTCACCAACCTCATCCACAACATGGTAAGAGCGTTTTACATCTATACACTCACAGTAAATAGAAAATAGTGAAGTTGTCACATTGCAACTTTCCTTGTGTGGAAGGACACGGAGGTGAATAAATCGCAGCAATGTTTGTTTCAGGTGATCTGTGCCTTTAAAAGCCCCTTAAGATGCAGAGGCTTAAAATAATCACAATCGCACTGTTTGATGACGATCCCCAGCTGCAAAAATTCGGCCCGGCAACATTCGGCCCATTTAGCTGCTGACGCTGGGATCTGTAATTTCAGCCAGTGGCAGACTTCGATGCCAGCCCGTATCGCCTTTCTTAGTCTTCCTGTTTCTAAAACAGATCTCGGCTCTCGCTGCTTTCCCGAGAGTTTCTGAACTCCTGCTGAGGAAGCTTTGAAGAATTATGCCAAAGGTCATGATGGTTTCCTTTCTTTTTGTCTTTCCTCCGCAGTGCATGTATATCTTCCTACACACGGTCAAAGGCACGCCGTTTGAGACCCCGGACCAAGGCAAGGCCCGGCTGCTGACCCACTGGGAACAGATGGACTACGGGGTCCAGTTCACCGCCTCTCGGAAGTTTCTTACCATCATGCCTATTATACTGTAAGACTGGTCCTATTAAAACTGCAGTTATGAGCTTCATTCTGTGTGTCACGCTAATTTGTCCCCTGGGGATTTAGCACACACGTTGCAAAGGCTTTTAGAGTTTGCTCTGCAAGACCATGAGCAGAAGTCAGTGATGCTGTCATGTCTGCTGGCAAGAAGAGTCAGATTTAGAAACAGTCAGTCTGTCTGTCAGTCTGTCAGGTCATTTGTTGTGCTCTCTCTTCTCCTGTTCTATAGTGAGGATATATCTGTCTGCTACGGTGAGAAACAAAATGTGACAGGGTGTTTATTCTGGGAATTGTCAAAATCACATCCCGTGTTGTCATTGGATATATTGTAGCCCTGTGCTTGCTTAAAACAAACTCAGTCTCTTGTAGCTGTCTGACCTGTGATCTGATCTTATTCTTGTCCGTCCTCTGCAGGTACTTCCTCACGAGTTTCTATACAAAGTATGACAGGGTTCACTTCGTCATCAACACCATTTCTCTGCTCACTGTGCTAATCCCCAAACTGCCTCAGTTCCACGGCGTTCGGCTCTTCGGTATAAATAAGTACTGATGGGGCCGCAGGACCACATGGGCTCCTGGATCCCGTTTGATGTCCTGCTGGTTGTACGCCAACGCACTTTGATCTCCAGCTAAAGAGGATCTGTTGTGTATGTGACGTGGACAGGAAGAACCTTTTAATGACTCATTCTTTGGATTTAAAAGAGGTGTAATATGGGGCTTCAATGGACGCTCTGATGATTTGAAGTCTCACTGGCCAAACAATCTGCTATGATGTCATTTTTAACGATGCTATTTTTGTGTTCAACTTGGTAGCTATACAAACAGGTGTGTAGAATCACCAGCAAAATGCAGCAGACGCTAGATCAACGACCTCTGGAAATGTCGGACCTTTGCTCGACTGTGTTGAAACGCAGAGACGGAGGGTTTGCTAAGGCAGTGTTGTTGCTAGTTGGCGTTATGCAAGTCATTTGGACCTGAGCGCTTTTAGCCACTTGGCGGAGATGCTTTGATGGCAATGAATCTGATTGGTTCAAATTGTGTAGGTCACAGCGTGATGCAATGCTGGACTTGTTTGTTTTGTCCTCACAGCTCTGTTTAGTGTCTGACAGAGCACTTCCTGTGTTTCAGCAGAGAGGTGTTTAGAAGGAAAAAAAAGGTTCAGTGTTCGCAAAGAGGATTGAAGAATGGAAGGGGCTATTTTTAGGTACAAGTAGTCGCTGCTTGACTGTGAAAAAAAGCACTAGCTTTAATCCAACTTCAATACCCGGTCCTCCTCAAACTCTCGCCAGCTCTCTATCTGACATGCCTTTACCTGTGGACACTTTAGATTTAAAACAACTCCAGTAGAGTTTTATAGAGGAGTAACACCTATTTTAAACATATTATACAAATGTTGGTTGCAGGGCCACAGCTAGGCTGTTACATGGCTGGTGTGTAAACCAGAATCCTCATAGAGATATCTTACTGGTTTATGTACACACACACACTCACATTTGTACAGCTGTCTTTGTGAGGACATTCATTGACACAATACAACCTCTAGCTCCTTATCCTAACCTTAACCATCACAGCTAAGTGCCTAACCTTATTCTAACCTTAACCCTAAAACCAAGTCTTAACCCTCAAACAGCCCTTTAAAGAGTTGTCAGAAAGTTAGGACAGGCCTCACTGTACTCTTTGTCCTCTAACTGGTTGCACTAGTCCTCACAAAGACAGATGTACACACACAGCGCACGAGTATCAAGCAACAAAATAAGTTTGTTAGATGCATGTGGACCAAAGGTCTTTAAGATTCCATTTAGGTACTTTACAGGGACGCGACAGGGAATTTGATTGGTTATGTAGACTGTCTTCTCTACAGTCTGCTCTTATGTAGACTGTAATCTGAATTCAGTTCTGGTACTGCACTTCCCAGTGTGAATGTGGACTGCCGTAATGTTCCTACAGTGTGATAAGGTACAGAGTAATTGAGTGAAGCAAATACAAAATGTGAATAAAATGGTCAAGCGCTTTGATGTTTACGACCTTTACTGTCTGCATCACTCTGAACTGATGTCAAATCTGAATATGTTCGTTTGGAATATGAAGTGGACGAGCAGCCGCTGTGCTTGTGATGTAAGTTTTGCATGACGAAGAATATTTCATATTCATATTTACCCTCACTTGTGTAGTTTCCTGTTCTTAAAGACTGAGGAAGGTTTCTTGTTTTTATCATTACATGTAGTATTTTATTGTCTTGTTCTCTGTAGTAGTTTCTGTTATATTGCTGGTCTCAGTTATGTGGGGCACATTCTGAATGTGCTGTTTGTTTTATTGCTGCCTGTTTTGAGTGGTACGGATTACAGTCTGTATATGATCATGCTGTACGCAGGATTACCGGTTTCATGTACGGTATGTCGAGCAATGCATAGTTGAGCTAAACAGTTGAACCCGAGTTCTGCTAGTTTTCCTTTCTAAATCATTAAATCATTTTATCTGTATTTCTTTTTACGACAGATATGTGTTTATTGTTGACTTTCAGTATTTGTAATAATTGTTGCGGTTATTACAATAATAGAAACTTTTATTGTTCAGTCTGTTTAATGTTAAAGAACATTTTAGATACAGTCATCATGGACAAACGATGCAGAGTTAATGACTGCTTTGTGATTAGTTGATTGGTCGACGGTACGTTTCATTGGTTCAATATTTGTTTTAGTGGATGTGTGCAGCGGTTTCGTCATTGTATGTTTAGTAAGAGTCTCAGAGCTCTTCATGCGCGTGTATGTAACAGATAATGAAAGTGAATGATCAGATTAACAGACTCTGTAAGAGTCTGGGAGAGTTTTAGCATGTTATTACTCCATTTTCACCTTCATTGCAAAGGTTTTTGTTCATATGTATTGCTCTGGATGAGAGTTTGGTCTGCTGTGAGATCTTTAATCATATATTGACGCTGCAGATTGCTCAGTCTGTTTGCCGTAGCACAGTGATTGTGATTGACAGCATCAGTGAGTGACCTACAACAGGGCAGATCTGTCAAAGCAGCTTGTCAGTTAATGTGAAACGAGGTGGAATGGAATGGAAACTTTGACATTTTCTAATTGATCTTCATGAATTAAAACCTTCATTTAAAATGAATTCTGTCTTTGACGCCCATCAAACCATAATTTAACCTGTGAAAATGACTCATTTTCAAGGGCAAGACGTGATGGTCTGTGAGCACTTTTTTGGTTTAACACAAAGAGAGATCTAGACTCAATCCCGATCTTTCAGTTTCCGTTTTTTTAAACTGAATTGACTGCCAGTGATTTCAACACCTTATTTGCCCACCAAAGTTATCGCACAACTCAGTTAACAAAGATCCATATAGTGTAATACAGTATAAAGTTATATATAATAATATGTTCGGATGTTACTTTTGAAGTCCAGTGGCACAGATGAGAAATTTCACCACACCCTTACATCTGGGTCAAAGCTTGATGCGGGCGACCAAAACATCAGCTTTACACCCTCTGCAACGTGAGCTGAGGTCACGTTCTCTGCACAGTCACCCAAAGCCAGCAACTTTTGAAACATTGATTGGGTGAAAGTCAGTCAGAATGCGTGAGAGTGAGGCATCACGTGTCGGTCAGTCGTCTCCATTACCAGCTGCAGCCTCTGTAAGCTGTCGGTCTGTCTGTCAACACGTCTGTCCACACCTCTTGGCGAGCAGGTTTCTATTCTCCTGAACATGGTTTACACGATCTCCACTAGCATCATCCTGCTAGCAGATGGTCCCTGGTTTCTCTTTTTGAACGTCACATGCCACAGTATTATTTTTTACTATTGTTAGGCCTGTTTCACACTGCCAGCAAAATGCAGCACATTTATTTTGGCATCCATAGTACATAGTAGTCACAAATAGTATTCATGCTACCTGCATAAGCACTGCTGTGCAACTAGAGCTTCAGTGCTGAGGTTAGTTTTGTACCACTAAACTATAAAGCACAATGCTCTGTTAGCCTATTTATCAACACAGTCTTTTGCATTGTAATTTATGAAGCGACATCAACTTACGAGTGATCTTCTCACCCATTGTTTTAAGAAATCTGTCTGGTTAGTTACAAGTTTCACAAACATTGGTTGAGCAAATAAAAGCACATTTTTACATTAAGCAGTTTTTAATTTTGCACATTTTAATTTTTGCAATTCTGTGTAGGCAACCAGTTGCATTTAAATGTTGTTCCTGTTTAATGTAAATTAGATTTTATGATAATCAAGTTTGTAATTATCAACAGCCCATTCCTGATAACCATTTAATAATTTAATACTGTTATTAAAAGAAATACTCAGTGTAGTAACTCCGAAGGAAGTCAAACAGATCCTGCAGTAACACAGAATACTGAAGGATCTGTATATGTAGCAGTCTGGTCTTTATAAATGTGATGTGTATTATAAGGGCTGTGGGCCACAGGAGCAGCCTAGATATCAGCACTTTGTGGAATTGTCTTTCATTTACATATTGTTTTAGACAAATAGATGAAAAAACGTCTATATCCTGCTTGTGCATTGTGTAATGGGGGTGGAAGTTGCTGACCTGGACACTGAGACAGCTGTCTGTCTGATTACAGTGTGACTGTCTTACTGCTGTCTGACATACTGTCTGTCCGGCTGAACTGAGGATTTGATTTGCACAAGCAGATGTTAAAATTATATATAATTTCTCTGACCGTTGCTTATAAATGCGAATTAATATATGTTTGTTTAATACTGTTCGAAATAAAAGGGAAGCTAACAGGAAAAGTGGTATTTTATTTCGTTATTTTATTTCATAACATGAGATGACCACCAGGTGTCAGCGCAGCTGCGGATTAATTCTCTGAATTTGAAACATAAAATTGGATGTTACTTTACGTACTTTTCTTTACGTATGTTGAAGTCAAATGAAGCCAAACATTTTACCGAGAAATCCGACCCGACAGCTCAAATTATAAATCATTATTAATCGTTCACTGTTGCGAATCGTGTAATGTTAGGAGATCAAGTTGAACACGGATTTATGTTCTTGCTTAATAACTAATTTTGGTTAATTTTAGCAAAACAAAAAACATTGCAGGTTTACGTACAGAAGTCAGAAGCAGTCAGAACTTCATTTTACTAAATGATACTCATTCACTGTAGTTTTTGGTTACCGTAGAGAAATAAGTAAGCATTTGTAAGATTTATGGTTTGGCCTTTTACTGGATCTGACTTGTCAGAAAACAAAGCAGAATCTTGTTTTTGTTTCTTGGCAGCCTTTAAACATCAAATCACAGTTTTTTTGATAATATAATGTTTGTATCGTGTTATGTCTGTGATAATGTGACTGAAGAATATTACGTTGTATAATTCAATCCTTCAAAACAATTCTGTCTTGTATTCTGCAGCGCGTCTTTCAGACAGCAGGGGGCAGTAAATGCTACAAGTTGTTGCTAATCCAAAGTGGCATTTGCCACCTTTAAATAGGATTTGCCACGAAATAAAAGTATTTTTTATTATTTTTTAAATTTATTGTAGGTAGAAGCACTTTGAGTGGTGAATGATGTTTCGTCACCTTGATGTTTAACTGATGTTTTAAAATCGTCTCAGGGGTGAGACGGCCGTGTTTGTGAGCTCTCATTTGAAAAACACACAATGGCTGCTTTTGCCACCCACAGTTTTCATTCTGTCCTTAGATCCACCGTGTCCTCTCTCTCTTTTTCTCTTCTTGTTCTGTTTCTCTCTCATCCTCTCTCTGTCTCGCTCGATCACACTTTCTCTTGCTCTCTCTCTCTCACTCTCTTTTTCTGTCTGTCAGGTTCCACCCATCAGTTCAGTCAGCTGAATCATGGCTGAAATCTGTGCGGAGGAGAACACGGGGAACCCCATGGGTTTTAAAATATTACTGTCTTTCCTCTACAATGCGTCGGCATTTGAAGTTGCTTCTCTTTCAAGGGAAATGTGTTCTCTGTGATTTAACGGAACCCATGTTGAACGGAAGCACATGGTTAAAAAAATTCCAAAGTTCAGGATGTGAAATATAAACGGCTTTGGTGCTTTATAGCTGTTTGTACTTGTGTGAAAGTGTGTGTTTTCTGATCCTGGGAAAAGGGGGTTATGTTTACACATTTAAATAACTCAACAAGTGAGGACTGTGTTAGGAGTGTGACCCCCAACGTGTGAGGGCATGCAGGAGGTCCAGACAATGGCATCACAATATCTCATGTCCCATTGCCCAAACAGCAGATGTACTGGAGTTTGCAAAGGATTATGGGTATAAATAGTCATCCCAGATTAGGTGCATTAAACATGAAAGCTTGATCCCTCCAGGATCTGTATGATCCAGAGGACAACCACTGCTTTAAAGAGGAACCTCCATCTGTATTTTTGGAGTAGTGAAGCATGCATGGATGGAAAGGACACACGCATTATAGAAAGAACTCTTGAAACTTCTAGTGTCCCTCATATAGTCTATAAGGTAACTGGCTATACCCAGCATGTGTTATTGCTTTTGTTCTTATGTCAAACTTTCTCACGGTTGTTCTTCTTTTCATCAAATAAGTTTGTCCTCAAAAGCTTAATCGAATATAATTTTCCATATTTTTTATTAGCGCACCTGTTTTCTTCATTACCGCTCAGCACTGACCATATTTTACCTCAGGTTCACCACAGAGAAAGTCCGTTGACGATGACTAAGACGAATTTGTTTAATATCTGAGGGATGTCACGCGCGCAAGCGTTACGGTTTACTTTTAATGACTGTATATTAAGAGACATTAATCACGTCAGACGTGAATATTTCAAAAACAATTCTTACGAATATTTTCACACAGATCTATAGTTTCTCTGGAAACTGACGGCCCTGTAGAAAACCCCAATTACTGGCGCTCTAATCACCACGGATACACGCTTTCTGAGATGGAAGTCTTTAAGCACACATTAGGGACAGATTACCACGCCAGGCACGAGAGATCAGCAGCTCAGATGGTTTATCAGGCTTCTCGCATGCATAATCAGACACTTAGGAAGCTGTTAAGAGCCACTTTTGTTATAAATAATGAGCTACTGCCCATTAAAGCAGCTAATTCAAACTTCCGCTCCGAATCATCAGCACGCACTGAGTTTGTCTGAACAGGGGTGAAACGGGTAACGTTGTTTCGCTAGACGTGATTCTTTTGGTCATTTATGGTTTTATATATTTAAATGTAACAAATTAATATTCATATAATTCTAGAAAGAAACCGATAGCCATTGATAAAGGAAGCAGAAGTCGCTGAGTATTGTGCTTGTAGTCCAATTTAGTAATCTGTCTTTTTACGCACCATCACACAAAGTAGATGAGCTTTCTGTTACATGTGTGGACCGTTTAAATATGTTTAATTATAGGCCATAAAATCACGTTTATTTCATGATCTCTTCACCCTATAGAAATGCTGCAGCACTCTCCTTAAACGATCACATGATGATTTCACTTTACGCGATTGATTTTCAAAGCTTTTAGTCTGGGAATGAGAAGAGCAGAATCACATCACCATGTTTTTGTGATGACATGTCTTGTGTGGTATGTGTATCTGCCGTTGATAATGAGTCGGACTGGTTTTCAAGTTTATAGGCCTAAATCTGTGTGTTTTGACATGAACTGTCCCTCAATTTGACAGGGAGCTTGTTGGATACAGTAAACCTCAGTTGGCTATGTGGCGATATATTCAGCTCTGAAATGCTATCTTTGAATTCATTGCTGATTTGTCACAAAGTAGTTGCACCTGCATAAATACTAAGCGACATTGCAAAGATTGGAAAAGCCAATAGAATTTAAAGCTGCAATTCGTAACGTTTTTGTTAAAAATGTACAAAAATGGGTTATTGAGCAAGTACATGACAGATCAGTGTTCAACACAATCTGCTTATCACAACGGTAAGTTTATAATACTGATTTATAATTTGAGCTGTCAGGTCGGATTTTGCAGGAAATGTCCATCTGTAAACAGAAAGAAGATCCAGCTACTACATCACATGTCCGGGTACTGTAGGTGATGTAGCGTTTGTAGCTTGTTCTTACAGCAGTTGTTTAGAACTTAAACTTGTCATTCACGTTAAGAAAACTCCACCAGTAAGCTGCAATTGTGTTTCGAACAGAGATGGCAGTAGAGAAGCAAAAGTTACAGATTGCAGCTTTACATGTATTAATCAAAAGCCTTTTTCCAAAAATTCAACTTCGGTATTTATCTTTCATGAGCATTTACATTGTTCTTTACCTTTAAATTGCCAGTGGACCTCTAAAGTGAATGTGGAACACTCGCTTGTGTTCTGTGGTTTCAGACTCACTGGCGAGGCGAGTCGTATTTTAAAAGCAGGAAGTAGTTTGTGAAATGGTTTTGGGGGACGTGCAGCCCAGTGATCTCATTTATTAACAGCAAACTGAAACCTGGTGATCACGAGGCTGTTTTAATGGCGTTAACACGGCTCTTCTAACGCTTTTACATTCATTAATCTGCAGGGTGGCATATGAAAAGGTGAAATGTGTGAGGATCAGAGACACGGTGTCGCATGGAAAGCAGCGCATTACGCTCTCCGCTGACAGGCTGAATGTGTGGCCGCATTATTCAGTGCATGTTTCTCTGTTTCTATGCACCACTTGCTTGATTGGTTTCATGCCTAACCAGACTTACCCAGAAGTCTTTGCTGCCGGGGTAACTGTGCGTTTCTCCTGCTTGTTGACGCTTGTTTGTTTGTTTTGTTTAATTATCGTCTTTCAGTGTCATGATCAGCACAGTTTGGCGGATAATTGTGATTATCTGTTGTTTATGTCACGTACAGTGTGCGCTTAATACACGCAGCACATTATTCACATTGCATTTTGTTGTACAGGGATAACATGACATGAATAGTAACCATATAAAGAGTAAGTCATGATGTTTATTCGGACTGTTGAACATTATATTACAGTAATATGATATTGCTGACTTATTAGTGGCTGGAATTTAAAGTGCGCAATAATTGATTATTTTTGTGCACTTATTTTTGTTAGTTGATGGTCATATGAGGTTGTTTCTGCAGTGGCTAGAGATTAAAGACATATTTGTTGGTATAATAGAATTTGGAGATGGACTGGCATCAGGGACATTATATTATATTTTAAAGATTGTCCAGCCATACAGCTGTGTACATTCCACACAGAAATGTCATTGAAACAACTGCGAAGAAGTTTCTCTATAGCTCAGCTGTTAGAGCTGTACATTATAGCACAGTATACAGGTCATATATTCCCAATGATCATGCATAATAATAAAGTGTATATCGTGAATGCATTATAAGTCAGTTAGGATAAAAATGTCTGCCAAATGATTAAATTTAATAAAACAAGCTGTTAATTCAATAAAGCTCAAGAGAACTCCACATCAACAATGGAAGCCATGTTGACTAAAGACGAGACCTCGCAGATTTGATTTGATTAAAGCCGCAATCCATAACTTTTTGGGTTGTAAATAAACAACAATCAGTTATTGTGTAAGTACATCTGTAATCAGTTTTCAGAACGATCTCCTTACCTTACCTTCACAACGGTAAATTTATAATAGTGATTTATAATTTAAGCTGTCATCTCAGATTTTCCGGGAAATGTCAGTTTGACTTTATTTGACTTCAACAAACGTAATAAAAAGCAAAATAACCTGCAAACAGAGGTTGTTTTAAACAGAGGTGAAAGGTGACAGAGAGGCGAAAGTTACAGATTGCGGCTAGAGTCACAAGGCTCCAAATACCAGTTATGACATTTGCCACAGATGGCTTCCATTTTAAACAGCTAAGAGACAACAGAGTGTTTGCTGAGGGCTGTTGGAATAGTCGTGTACAAACAGAACATTTTACCTGAATCTGCCTGAAACCTTTCTCCTGTTTAAACTGAATCACCTCTGATGTGCTGTGCATTAGCTGTCTGTGTGCACGCAGCAGTGGAACAGATAGGCAGGTCGGTCGGTCACGTCCTGTTAAGCAGGAGAAATATTCTGCTTGCGAAAGACTAATAGGCAGACGTCCAGCTAGGCTCTCATTTTGTGTAATTTGTTGCTAATGGCTGTTGTATCGTAGGAGACCTAATGGTGCATTACAAGGGTTGAACACAGTTTATCCAATGCGAGTCTGAGTCTAAGGTCAGTGCCTCTGCTTTGCTGTGATTGGCTGATTACTTTGTCGATGTGATAATGTCCACCTGTTTAAAACCGTGTGATAATCAGTTTTCGCTCATGTACAAATCAACATGGATTTGAAGTGATGGTTTGTGAGTGAACTCTGCAGTCAGTCACTCAGCTCAGTTAAAGATTTCATACCGACAAGCTTTATTACACTTGTGCTGTTAACCAAGAATTCGAAAAGAGTGTGACTAAAGATAATATTATTTTATTATATTATAAAGCTATAGAAATTATGCTGTAACATATATCTTATATTATTGTTGTTATTATTTTTAAAGCTATATAAAAATGTAGTATTGTTTTTTGATAGTGTAGGGTACAAGTTCTATATCTAAATATGTTCTGTATGTTCTGTATGTTATGTTTATGTAAACATAAATTAGGCTAATGTAAACATCAAATGAAACTAGCAAATAAATTTGTACTAGTAAATTGCAGAGTTAAAAAACATATCCTGCTCATTTCAAATCCTCCACACTCCACTGACGAAAACTCTGTTATGTGCTGCTAGTCGAGCTATGCTTTGAGCTTTTCATGGCTTTTGTATACAACACTAGCATCAAAACTCTACCTCTCCTGAGTTCTGAGAGAGGGGTCGTCATCTGTCCTCCGTGCGTTTATTACCCTGACAGTCAGAGACAAGTCTACATTCACAGTAACAAAAGAGAATTCTCCATACAGGAGAATGCATAGCTCATATCCGTGGCCAGTGTGTGCGGTTGTGTGTGTGTGTGTGAGGTTTCAGATGGGCTCTTTGCTCATTCGCTGGAGAGAAAGTGCTATTCAGTGAGGGCAGGAGAGTAATGCTTGTGGAAGTATGCATCGATTAGCTAGTCACACACAATTGTTCCTCGTCTCTTGACTCGTTTAACCTTCCTGTTTCAATATAAGTGATTCATGCTGACATGGAACTGTATCTCCGTTGATCTGGTCTGGCTGGCAGACTCATGTCTGAGATTTTAAAAGCTTGCGAGCATTTATTTAAAGTGTTTTGTCAAATTAAAATGTTGTACTGTGAAGATAAATTCAAATCTTACAAATATAGATTTGATTTAAGCAGAGAATTCGCTAATATTCCGTCACTATTGGCAGTTTTTATATGAGTTATAACAGACATCACCACCCTGACTTGTCTTCACCTCACACTGATTGACAGCCCCTAGGTGTTTATTTGCATAAAGTTCATTTCACAACTTTGACACGCTCACCATTTTTCAGCCCTGCTTTCAATCCCACAATCCCCTGGGTGAGTCTGCTGTTTCTTTCCCACAGAGAATGAATAAGAAATGCTTTTCACCCTGAAAATCCAGCCACCCAGATATTACAAATCTTCACTGTCCCCGACTTCACTGTCGTCCCAGGTGAGCATGTGAAGTATGCATCTTAAACTAGACTGAGAGTATTATTAATGAACACTATACTTCATTACTGAAAATACTGCAAGCTAGGAGCAATGATTATGACAGAGCCTCCATGATATGACCGTTCCAGTACAGTACAGTACAGTACAGTATATACCCTGTCATAAAGTGCCGGGTGATGCTGTGTGTAAGTGTTTGTGTGTCATGCTGTTGTGAGGGGTGTTGAGTGGCCCCGGGGACGAGAGACAAGAGGTATTATAACAGAGCTATAGCACAAAGACGCCCCTCACGAAACACTTAACATGAATGATTAATAAAACAGATTAAAGATCATCCAGAGAGATGGCAAGGCTTGATTAGTCTTTACTGACCTTACTGCTAGATTTAGTTTTTTTAAATGGATCTAACATGAGTGCCGAGGCTCCCTCAGCCATTCCGAATATTTTGAGCAAATTGCTTTCAGTTCTGCAAATTGTTCTGATTATTGGCACTGTACAAAAGAACTGAGATTGAAGGAACTCAACTTCTGTCTTAGCGGGTACAGAAAATCTACAAATAAATGTCCTGAAATATTTCAACAAAACTTTGCTGAGCCAATCAGAATGTTCTAAGGGAGCTTTTCTGCCTGCCAATCATTTCTCATGTATACAGCGCGGTCCATTAGTGGAAGCTGAGGGTGTTTGTCATGAGAGAACTCTGTTCTGTTATCATTAATGTCATAGTACTTACTCAAGGTCAGTATAAAGCTGATCAGGTTTGCTTTTGCTGCTCATCCTCTCTGATATCTGATTACAACAGTCCTCAAGCATCTGTGTGTGTGTGTGTGTGTGTGTGTGTGTCTGTCTGTGTGTGTGTGTTTACTTCAGTCAGTTACAACACTTTTAATGTAATCTTAAAAGGTATGGAAAGGTCTCTATATAGCTCTCATGTTTAGAGGAAAACTTTTGTCATAATGTCATATTTGTTAGAAAATATTAAGCTGGTTTTAGTGAATCTGTTTTATAAATTGCTCTGAATAATTCATTAGCAAATCAGCGAATCAAAATTAAAAGAGAATCTATTTTAGCCTTATTTTACATCTCATTGCTCCAGAATGGCCTCATGCTCATCTGGAGACCCTGTGAATCTGTGACCTGCTATAAATCTCACCTGTCACACACAATTTAACCAGTTCCTGACATAATCAGCATTAAAGCTAACACATCCAGGTGAATCCCACAGTGTCTATATACACCTCAGAGTTACTTTTCTTCCCCTGCTGGATCAGAGAGTGTCACAGCGTGACCTGAGGAGAAGAGGAAAGATGAAAGAGCGGACAGCCTGACTCTGTGCCGACCTCTCTCCAGCTTCCTTTATTATGCTCCGGTTGCCATGACAACAGGGATGCGTTGCATGCTTTTTTCCTGTTCCGCGAGGCCACGACTGCACGGGCTCAGTGTGCTTCATTACCGCATCAATATGAAAGAAAAGCATAAAGGATGAACAGCAGCAAGACTCAAAAGCTCAACAGAGTTGAATCAGAGAACTTCTTTGGTAAACCTGTGCACAAACGTGTGTGCACAAACAAAGTGAAAACTTGTTCAACAGAAACATGATGTTGAATGTTGAGATTCACGCTGACAGTAGGATTCTTCTGGTCTGATTCAGGCTTTAGGTAATGAAACTGCCAATGAGAACTCTGTCTGATCTCACTCTCTTCTCTTTTCTTAATTCCATTTAGATCAACAACATTTTATTGGCATGTTAATTGGTGTGCAGTATTGCTAAAGCATTGTAGGGCTATTTTCAACACTGATACCAAAAATAAAGCATTTAATCCATAATAATGATTGTAAAAAATAAAACACAATTGCACAATTCAAACAAATAATTAAATCAATTAACTATTTATTTTATTGTGGATAGAACACACACTTTAAAGCATGTGTTACTGTGTTTTTTGGTCCTTTACAAGTATGTAGAGCAGGTTTTTTTGGATCATCAGGAAAATATTGTGAGATATCAGTTACAGATTAAGAGTCAATGGAAATGTAATTTTCTCTGAAGACTTTGGACATCTCAAATGTGTCACCTTTAGAGTTAGGAGAGCACAGTAATGACCTGCATTGTACCCAGATTTGCTAAGAACTGAAATCTGAAGTCATAGCTCAGTGTCATAGGGAATTTTTGGAAAACACAAGTTGAAAATTACATACAAAACAACTGAGAACTCCCGAGACATGAAAAACAATTCTTCTGTTTGAGAAATAAATGATTTCAAATGTCAAAATGTGTAAAAGCAAAACGTTTCTCTAGCTATATGTTATCAGGGGTAACTAAAAAGTGTGTTTGCTTTAAATCATAGTGTGTGCATATCCTCTCTCTCTTTCTCTCTCTCTCTCTCTCTGTAGTTCAGCATCAACTGGAGGGAGCAATAGAGTGATCAGAAGAGAAGGAGTGGACTGAGAGGCAGATAAAAAGGAGGAGAAAGTTTTATTCCATGCGGGATGGGGTGGGGCGAGGAGGACATGTGTTCTTRATTTAGCGGGATGAGAGAGAGAGAATGAAAAGAGGGCGAGACGAAGCACAGAACACTGGCTGTCTTTGATTTGAGCGAATGCTCTTTAAGCTCGGGGATATCTCAGCCTTGATCTTGGAGGAGATTCAGCTACATTTAGGAGGCCGCTGGATTAGCATGATGTAGGACGTCAGTGGCATGTGTTTATGGTACAATGCTTATTGTACACTTATAAGCTCGTGATAGATGCAGGACAGAGGAATTTCTGGGGCTGTTTATTTAAATGATATACATTTCTACAGACACACTTTAAGGTTCTCATGAATGAGCTTGTAAACTGAAAGGTGAGGATCTCTATACAGCTGTCAAACGCTCTCAGCGGCGCGAGAAAAAATGAGGCTAATTTAGACGAGAAACAGATCCCACCTGGATGACACCTTAGAGAGCTTCAATTACCACGTATTAGTCAGCAACACGTGTTTGTTCTGTATCTGATAAAGGATTTGATGAGGATATCATCTCTGTCAAGTGTAACTGTTACACACTGACTCTCATCCTGGTCTCATGAGATGAATCCCGCTGGAGCTCCACGGCTATCTACACAAGTTCTTAGCCAAAAGATAAATCATCTGAAATCCCAGTTCTCTCAAAGTTATAACAAACATTCTCGCAGTAACTTTTTTAACATTATATATTATATATCAAAGATTGTTTCAAGGTTTCAAAATTAAACATGTTTGGATAACAGTTTTTCTAAACAAGCAATAACGTTAATACAATGTCTATAAAACTGGACGTTTTGAACATTCCTAGAACATTGAAATGATCATTTTGTCCTTTTGTCTCTGGCACAGATTTTGACACAGGGCTTTATATTTTTGCTTGAATGAACCAAATATATTTAAAAGCAATTGTTTTCTGCTGGACATTGTTTTGTCGTGTTCAGATGAATCATCTTTAAGCTGAAGCCAATCAGATTCAGTAAATATTCCTCCAGCCGCAATCACTTCCTTCTTCCTCTGTTCTTTTCTCACCTGCCTTTTTCAGTAGCAATATTTAAGTTTTTTTTTTTGCTCTGACAGGGGATGATCTCAGACGCATCTGTCTCCAGTTGTCTCCCTGCAGACGCATGGCTCTATGCCACAATGTCTTGTTGATTTGTTGCACAAGAAATGATTTTGTGAAGGAGAGTCTAAACGCTAGCC
>JAZGTJ010007236.1:0-23246 GCA_036877575.1 Botia almorhae
CACATCTGTCTCCAGCGATGCTGGGGGGGAATAAGCGAAGATATGAAGGCGATTTCCCTTAAAACAGCCACTTCGGTACCACAAAAGGGGTAATGGGGGTATTGGCACAGTTCTAACTTATTAAACCCCCAACAAGTCACCCTTAACCCCCCCTTTTAAATACAATGTTTGAGATTAACACTCAGCTGGGGGTGCTGTAGTATTACAGTGTTACCATTGGACTGACTGGCTCGACAACTTAATCACATTAGTGGCTGAACAGTATTGGGGTTGTATATAGCAGAAATGAGGGATGACCTTTATTACCATTTCTAGGTGGAAAACCCCATTTATCTGTACACTTAAAGTGGAACTGAATTGTTTAGGATGCAGCCGTGCTACTGACTTTCCCCTCAATGAAACTGACTGATAACTCCATATTTAAAATATTTAAGAAATCACCCATATTAAGTATTAAACAAGCATTCCTGAACCTCAAACAGACGAGCAAAGTGCCAAGATAAAGGATTTGATTCCCTGGGACAAAACGCATTAAATGTAATGCGAGTCTCTTTGAATATCTCCAAGCGCATAAATGTAAATATAAGGACACGACCTTGGTAGCACCGTGTCAAAAGTAGCATGTTTGTGGCTGCATCTGAAACAATCTGCTTACACAAATCTGGTACATGCACTTTAGTCAAAAAAAAAAGCAAAGCAAGTTAACCATTAACACCATTTTTGTCTTTACAGAAATGCTTATGAAAATTACACAAAGCAAAAAGACTATCAAAATGTTGGAATAGGCTTATAATAATACAATTTTTTTCATTCCTGTAGGAAAACACAATTGGAACCCTTCTTCGCTTTAAATGTTGACACCACCAACTTTAAGTCCCATTTCAAAAGGCTGCCGGCCCAGACTCAGAACTGAGTAGTGGTACTGTAAAAGTATAGATGTGTTTACATGGCTCTCACTTTGTTACCTGTAGCGTATAAATGCGACAAAGCATGTTAAAGAAAAAGTTTCAGAATTCACAAGACAATTGCAATTTAAATTTATGCCACAGTTAAAGAAAACATACGCCTTTACTGGGAAGGAGGGAAAATGAATGCAGCGCATTTTTATGGTTTGGCACATAAACTTAAACCAATATAGTCTAGTTTAAAAGTTCTCATTCTAAAATAGTAAACAAATTTTTCTTATTTTAAAATGAAACCTGTGTGGGAAATGCAAAAGATGACAATAAAGAGCACAAAGACATTGTAAAGTTTGTTTTGTTTGGAGCATCACTGCATTCACTTTCAAATTTAACTTCCTGCCTCTGGCAGCTTGACAAGTCTTTGGGAACCAATATGATTAATTATAATATAAGGGTTAATTTTGTTGCAAACCCATTAGACTCATTTTAAACTCTTTGCACAAAATATTTATGCTAGATGGTAGTTGTGTTACTGTTACCCAGTTTTACACCTTTATCTAAATATACCCAAACAAATTTAAAATGAACTCTGTACCCGCAAATCTGTGATCTGCAGGCAGTTCCCATCTGAAATAAGCAAATACTTTTTAGATTTATCCTAAAGGATAATATTTACTGATGGTCTTTCTCAGACCGGCTGAAGCACAGCTCTTCTGAATTATGCATGCATGTTTTTTTTTTATCGTTTCCTGTTAACATCTGATTGTGTTAATAAAAGGGACTTGCTTTAGATTAGAATCTTTAAAATGTAATGAATTAAGAGGAAAGCTTTAAATGACAGAAATGTAATTTGTTTTTCCCAAAGCATGTTCTCAGTCATCTTACCTTAGGCCATAATGAGGCAAAGCTGAGAGCCGCAGGATTTTAGGAAAACTGTTAGTTTTAACTGCAGATATTGTCCTGACCCATCAACGAAACAGCTGTGTAACAGCACTATTCATAAACTTGTCCAAGCTAAATAACATTTTCTAGTTTTAGTCATAATGTGATTTGAAAAACACTGTGCTGACATACCAATAACCATTTCCAAACTACAGAACAAGATGTTACTTTTCTATACAAATGTTGATCACACCCCACAGCTCTCAGCTCTGTATGGCCTCTACCAGCTCCTGTCAGAAGGAAAAACAAATGATGAGGTAAGACTGCACAAACGAGCACTTACCCCATGCCTCCTCGGTTCATGCCCCCTCTCATGCCACCACCTCCACGCATCATCCCCCGGTCAAACCCACCCCGGCCACGCCCGCGGCTCTCCCCCCCTCCCATGCCTCGGCCCTCTCCAGGGCCCCCATATCCTCCAGACTCAGGGCCCGAGTAGCTGCCTCCGCCCACACCGTTCTGATGGTCCTGTCGGTAATTACCTGCAAGGAGAAATCAATTAGCACGTTTGCCTCTTCAAACTTACTGACACGGCCACAACCAACAAAAAAATCTGATTTGCTCCAGTACAGAAGACTTACTGTACTGGCTGGCTGGTTTGTAATCTGACTGGCCATAGCCAGTGCTGCCCTGCTGTCCGTATTGGCTAGCAGGGGGTTGTCCATAGGAACCAGTGGGTGGAGGATAGCTGGAGGGTGGAGCCTGCTGCTGCTGCTGGGGAGGAGTTTGTTGATACCCTCCCTGCTGGCTGTAGGAGCTCTGCTGTCCATATCCACTTTGCTGGCCCTGATATCCTCCCGGTTGCTGCTGCGGAGTATAGGAGCTTTGCTGGGGCTGCTGGGAATAAGAGTTCTGCTCATATCCAGACGGCTGCTGGCTGCCAGAACTGTAAGTGCTGACAAAGAAAAAGGCTGATTACTACACACATAATAATTTTGAGTTTAAATTAAAATGAGTTTAATTTGAATTCTTCTTCAACATATTTTTTCCATGTATATTCTTGACCATCTTTATTTAGATGGCTCCGATGTATTGCAGCTGGATTAAACTTTGCTGGAAGGCGCCCTACGGAAGCGGGTTTGATACCTCTGGTACAGATCTTGTGATTATGATCAACTCTAGCCTGACAAAAAAGATACCTGGGAGGCGCAGCTGAAGCAGGCTGTTGTCCATATCCAGAATATGCAGACTGGGCACTGTAGCTGGCCTGCCCACCATATGAGGTCTGGCTGCTGGTGGTGGATGAGGCAGCAGCTGTGGAGGAATCATAACTACTAGTTCCATAACCCTGCACAGGCTGACTGTAACTCTGGGCCGTAGCTGGAGTAGCACTATAACCACCTATAGAGGATATAAGTTTAAATGTTATTGAATAAGCATGCAGTTTAGAGAAATTGTAGATGACTTACAGTGGGGAACTACTATTTGGCCTTAGCTTTTTAAAACACAAGATAATCAAAGCACCAAAAAACAGAACACACACCACTGGCTGGTGGCTGTTGCCCATATGATGATCCATAGGCCTGCTGCCCATAATTACTGGAGGTGCCAGCAGTCTGAGAGTAGGTCGAGTCTGCTGGTTGGCTGTATGATCCATAGCCTTGCTGTTGACCATATGATTGCTACACAAAAACAAGGACCATTTTGTAACTCATCTACACCAGGTACAGAGGTATAGCATCTTAAACAGCTTTTGTGGTACCCAGACAAAAAAAAACATGATAGAATTTAAGGTGTTTATTTACCTGGGTGTTCTGTCCATAACCCTGTGAGGGCTGGGCCGTGTAGGAGCTGTACCTGATTGTTAACAAAAGATGAAAGATTATTAATTACTTTATCAATTCATAACTGACAAGTGAGACATAATGAAACTGTTATACATTGTCAAACGATGTACATACCCCTGCTGGCCTCCAGCCTGGCTGTAGGTATTGTAATCTGTGGGGGAAAACGATGATTATAAGCATTAAACGATTATAAGACGATTATAAGCATTAAAAAGCATACCCAATACTTGTGTATTGGGTTACAGAAATAACAAACATTCAGGTAACAAATGGTGCTTATCACGAATCATGCAAAACATAAGAACAGTTTACCAGCTAATATAAATGGCCTAAACAATGAACGAGATTTAAACCCAATTTAAACTATACAGATCTCGCAAAAGTGAACAGGTTTCAATCCATCCGATACACAAATGCGCTCGAAATGGGGGAAAAGTGAACGGGGGTTGGTTCATTGTTTTCACATTTTAAAGCAGATTATTCCGTGCTTACACTGTAATAGTAATAAATGATTATTTTAGTAAAATCACATACTGTTACAGACTAACGAGCTAACCATAATTAACCCGCATCTCTACCACAGCGCAACGTTGCCAAGCAACATACCGGTACTTGTAAACTGGTGCTTTGAAATAAAGCAGTTGGGTATAAAATAATAAACGATATTTAAGTAGTATTCGCTAATGAAATTGTTTGGACATGTTCGTAAAACGTAAAATGCCGCAGTTTTTCAACCCCTCCCCCATTTCACCATGCAGGCAGACAGAACCGGCTAGCGTTACCACCCGAAGTCCCCGGGTGAACATGATAAATGTAAATTCTAGCGGTCCACCAAATATTATATCACACCGAGACACATATTACGTTTGTTAACACTATTTACATTTACACTTATATTTTTACAAAAACTAAAAGGTCATCTAATGGCACAAAAGATTTTATAAATCTCTTACCTGCAGCAGACGCCATTTCGTGTGCCTTCTGTTCAGTGTACTGCGCACGCGTGAATGACACACTTTGGACGCTACCATTGTAACTTGCAGGGGTTTAAATGTATTGTATGCCTACTGTGTTCGCGATAAATGCTGTCAAATGGAACATGCGGATAAAGGTCTTTGGTGCAGACAAGCATATTGTAAAATATTACATTTAAACGCTGAAATTTAATACGACGATCGGCTCAGTTGATTCGTCCTGAGTCTAAGGAATGACCTACTTTAAAGACCATTTAAACAAATAAATCCTGCAAATACTAGAAATGTCTTTAAAAGATCTGAGACAAATATTGCATTATTAAACCATATCACCATAAGCATCACTCGTTTGTACCATTTGTATAAAAATGGTTTGTTTATAAGTGATTGAAACACATGTACAAGAGTAAATGTACAGGAGTTTTAATGAAACATCAAACAAAATTATATTCCCTTGTGTTCAACAAGGCAGCATTTTTTGTTTGCCAGTTTTTAAACCATAAGCAAATGCATTTTAAAACAGAAATTTAAAATATGTATGAACATATTTTGAAAGATATTCCTTCAAACACACAAATGTTATAAAACTAATGCTACCCTGGAAACTGCTTACAGTACAATTTTGTTACTTGAAAATTATATTTGGCATTTGGCATTGTTCATCACACAGTGTAGCCTTGCCTACACCATGAATTACCTGCAAACATTTTCTACGCGTCAGATCTATAGAGAATCTAGCTAAGCAGGCCAAAGTACATTTCAGTGTACAAAACTGTATATTGAAAAATAGTTATGGCACTTTGAAAATCGATATGACAGCAAATGCTTATGAAGGTGAAGTACCAAATACAAGTCATATCTCTTAAGATAAATAGATTAACAGGACTTTGTTGACAAACACCCCTAACAGCACATGGTAAATCGCTGCTGATAATCCGCACCAGAAACATCTGATATGGATGGGTAAAAAATTGGGCTGTCACGTCAGCCTACTGATCCAGCCATGACATTTGCAGAGCAACGGAGAGCAGCGCTGGAAATGCAAGATTTTGCTCTTTGAATTGTTGGGTTTTTGTCCAGTGCCCTAATGTCACGGGTTCATAGTGTTCTGTAGCCAAAGTTTCACACAGGTTAGAGTAACCCATCCTGCTCAAAGACAGAGGGTAACAGGGAAAAGTCAAAGGGGGCAAATTTGACTCCTGTTCCACTGTAGAATTTGTTCTGAAATTCCACCCTGCAAAAACAGAAAAATAACTGAAACTGAAGGGCATAAATTGTGGATTAATTAGAGGGGGGAGAAAAAAAAGATGAAAAACTGGTTTATTCATAATGCATTAGAATCCTATAAATGCACCTATAGAGACAACTTTGTTCATTTGAGAGAAATGTCAACTCTAAACAACAATTGCAACCTATTTACTGTACTTATATAAATTGACAATATTCAAAATGAAACACAATATACATCTAAATTAAAGGCGTCAAAAACTAAACAAATCTGCCCATGTTTGCGCTTGTGTGCTCACCAGTGAAGTCGCAGAGCGTGTAGAAAAGCTGACAGACCCTCCATGACAAGCAGAATGGAGACTGTGAGTAGGGCGAAGATACTAAACACGGGCACAAGAAGAAGCACGCCCAGTTTAGAGCTCACCCTCAGTCCCAGACGCATCACCATCGCCCACAACACCTCCGACAGCTCTGAGAAACACATACACGAGTCTATATGCAAAAAGAGCTCAGAAAAGTCTTCAATATGCCTATAATGCAGTACGTAGGCACAATGGGGTTTAAAAGTGTTTCAGTTTGTTTTTGTATGTGTAAGCAGACACTCACGGGCGTGGGCGAGGCTCAGAGCCCACAAACGCAGATAGGAGGCTGTGTTAGAGATGCACCCCAAACAGAACTCAATGGTGTGAATGGCTTGATGGAGGAAAACATCCCCAAAATGAAACTACAAGAGAACAATGTGGGAGAGTCACTTAGGAATATGCTTTCTTTCAATGAAGGTACTCTGTTATAATGACTGGATACAGAGGGCTTGTGTTAGTGATGAAAATGGTTTGACTGTAACCTCCTGAGGTGCTTCTGAGTCACTCAGTCCCTCTTCTTCATCATGAACTACAGATGAAGACAGATCTTCCTCACTCACACGCCGAACTCTCTCGTAGCCCTGCACACACAGAGCGATATGATATTACATCTTGCTAAATAATAATTTAGACTTGGAAAAAAGTTTTAGGATTTTAAACCATTTTAAACAAATAACGTTGCACACAGCAGCAAACTAATTATTGTAATTTCTTTAAACTGTTAAAAGGTTATGCTGATATTATAATTTGTAATAAAACATTTATATTAAATTAGAGGAACATTATTTCCATCAAAATTAAGCACATTTCCCCTTTATCAAATTCTTCTTATTGCATAATGACATTTTATACTAATTAAATAATGTTACAATTCAAAAAATCTTTATGGTCCTATAAAAACAGCCTTTATTTTTGGGTAAAATATAATTCAGGCACATCAACAGTCACCTATTCGTCTGATTATCGAAGCAGTAAAACCAAATACACACAGTGTTGGGTGTAATATTATGACATCAGATACAAACACATACATACACAAAAAAACAGACAGACCCTGTGGACCCCCAGGCTCTTCCCACCATGATGCAGCCAGTAAAGGTAAAGAGGTTTCCCCAGTAACAGCACTGGAACCGACAGCAGAGCCACCACCATGAGAAACACCTGTAGCCCCATCTGTTACAGCAAAATTAACACACAGCCATCAGGCAGACCGAATGATGCACTCACACATGTGCACATACACAAACACATACACACACCTGCCCAGGGTACAGGGGCGTGGTGGCGTTCCCTTGCATTAGGAACATGTTGATAAAGTGGATGAGAATGCTGGGAGCCAGGCGGGAATCTTTTGCAGAGAATGCCAGCCATTTGTAGAAGATCATGAAGACCAAGTATCCAAAGAGACAAAGCAGAAAAAGCAGCTCGGGTAGAAAGAGAAGATAGATCTTAAACTTCTGTCTGAAATGCCTGTAGATACAGAGAGAGGAAAGAAGTGGAGAGGCTGAGCCTTAATATAGAAAGTACTTCTACAGTCTGTCTAGAATTTTGATCTGTCTGAAGCTATTTTAATAACATTTTTCAATATTTTCAATAACATTTAAAACTATTCGGTTTGTTAATTACAGTAGTCAGAAATCATAAAACAATAAAGTATATCAGGTACATCAAGTTCAAATGTCTTTGTTAAAACAGCAGATGGTTACTGTTAAAACATTTCTTGTTTTCTTTTAAAATATGAAAGCACTAAAAAAGAACAGAACAAAATATTAACGTTTTGAACTTACACTAGTGTGTAGTGTTGCTGTTTGAGCATAAAACAATGTCAAAGTTACAACACTCAAGGGAAGAAATTCTCTTTAACTGAAATCGTTTTTTAAAGATTATAGTAAACATGTGGATGGAAAATGTCAATTTCCCAAAAACATAATTAAGACTTAAGACTAAGAAACTCATAATAAGACCCCTTTGAGGGCTACAAACAGCAAATCAGGCACAAAATTTTAAGAAACAAAAATTCAAAATGTGAACTTTGAACTCTCTATGGGTACTACATTAGTGGTAACCAATTTGGCTCAAGGTAAGCGATACAGTTTGTGTGTTTTCTAGCAATCCAATTCAAAACCTTGTATTGTTAGCAATCTCTCACTCACAAGTGGTTGAAGACACTGAGCACCACCCCAAAGCTCATGTGGATGACTCCGATGATCACAGACATTTTCATCTTGTAGGAGTTGAGGAAAGTCAGGCGATTCACGGCCATGTTCCAGATCTACGGGCCAAACGACCACAACAAATTAGAGCTCTGTTAATGACATTAGTGAATCACTCTGAGCCTCACTGTCGTCTTTCAGGATGTGGCTGCCATCCACAGAAGTGTGTTTTTTGAATCTTGAGAGAGTGTGTACTCACTGGATCAATGCCTAATGGATAAGGTCCAGAAAAAACGCCAGAAACATTTGGATCCAAGGTTAGTAAAGCATTTGATTGTAGAGTATCATTTCTGAGCCAGAAAAAAAGAGACTATTTTGAAACCTTTACTAAAACACATGTAAAAATAGAGCAGAATTACACAGGCGTGCTTTCCAAATAAACAACATATTTTATAATAAATTTGTGTGTTTTATGTCTTACGACCACTGCTGCTCTGTAAACATGGCCTTGACGCTCCAGGAGGAGCCAAAGATGTTGAGGGATTTGGAGAAACAGTCGTTGTAAATGAGTCCTGTGTATATGGAGAACAGTCCCATCATCAGCATGATGTACCGCCCATCAAAAAAGGTCCTCCAGATCTGAACAAGGACAAAACACCATTCGAACATTAACCAGAGTTACTGTAAAATGCACTTTATGACTTAATTCTCGACAAATACTTTATGGTTGATTACTTGATTCCTCTGACCTCATTTCCTGGTCGTCTCTGTGTATGGGCCTTCTCAGTCACCACCATCCACAAAGCAAAGAGTGTCATGACTGCACCATGACCAAGATCTCCAAACATCACCGCAAACAGGAAGGGAAAGGTGATAACAGTAAAAGGAGCTGTGGTATAAAGACAGTCATTTATTAAATCACACTGTTTCCCATTAAATACAGTTTAACATTAACAACAATAATTTAGTTTTGTATTTCTTTATGCAAGACTTTTCATTTACTTATATACTATAAAACCAAGAATAAATATAACAGTCACCCGGGCTGGCCTCTCTATAGTCACCCACTCCATAAGCTTCCACTATACTCTGGAAACCGGAAGTGAACTTGTTGCTCCTCAGAAGAGTTGGTGGGGTGTCGTTGCTAGGGATACGGTTTACGAAGGATGGGACGGTCGCATCACCTTTTCTCTATCAAGGAAGTTAATAGAGACCGCTGTTACAGCACTTATCTGTCTAGACAGCACAATAAAACAAATGTTTTACATTTTTTTCTTTTATTGCCAGTCTATAATCAGTAAACAAGATAATAATCGTTTACATTTCAAAATATTGTAAAACAATTTGTTGAACAAACATATTAACAAATTAAAAAATAACCTGACAAAAAATAAATAATAAAAACTGTATTTAGATGCTTCTTGTACTAAATTTGTACCTCACTAAGATTTATCAATTATAATAAATTATAAATTATCATGACGCATACTTACAGAGCCTTCCTCTAGCGCCCTCCTGAGGTTAGTCAGGTCACTAACCGGGCACCACACTTCAGCGATTAGACACTTGTTGGTGACATCAAAGCTGCAGAGGTTGAGGATGTGATAAATGGCTTTCATCTTCTTAACTTGCAACACCCAAGAATGTGCTGACTCGGAAGCCTTATGCAAGACTTGCTTCAAGTAATCGTCCGTGCGGTGCAAAACCTAATGCGCAAAGATCGTTTATTAATGCTTTAACATAGGCCAGAATAATTGCGGCAATACTCTCGTGACTGCGCTATTATTAGAAATATTTTACAGAGGACTGAACAATAACAACATCCAGTAATCTAATCCTCTAAGGAGAAACTAAAGAAGGAAGACACGTACATTTTGTAAGTCTTGAATACGTGTGCGCAGATTGTCCATTACATCGGCTCGCTCCTCGTCGGTTTCAGGGTGTGGGTAGAGATGACAGTGGTAACTAGTTAGAAAGCATGAATACATATTTTGTAATGACCACAGAAAGACGAAAACGTCACGTAAGGCGTTCAAAAACAGCCAGAGAGAACTTTAATTTGTTTGCCATTTCATGTTATTTGCATTTGTATTTGTACTTTGTTATTTTGGTGTAAGTATGCATTAAATATTTGTATGTTTCCTGCATAATAAGCATTGTTAAAAAACAAACAAACAACAGAAGGGAACACAACACGGAGGTCTCCAGAACTTTGCCCACTGTGTTTTACAGACAAATCTCTTTGTGGATATAACAGATAAACAGGGAGAGTCCTAAAACGAATGGACTCATCTACTTGTTACACATTTTTAGCTAACCTTGAAAGCCCCTAAAACAGTAGCTCTGTCCACAGGTCTATACAAATCAGGCTGTATGTTTACAGTCTATGCGTAATTTACAAACAACTTGGCAGACAGATAGAAGTATGTGTATAAGATAATAAACCAGAGGAAACACAAGAACATGTACTGTATAAACAGCCTAAAAAAGGTAAACTAAGAAGAATTACTTTTGAAAAAATAGGTAAAGTCTGCCACCAAGACCTCAACTTACCAGTCACAAATTTTTTGAACCTTCTGTCCAATCTGATCACCCCAAAAGGAGATGAGGAACACTACATTCTTATTAATCTCACCCTGCCGCACACAAACACAAGACAGAATCACCATAAATAAACTGCATAAGCACCCTGAATATATTAGCACGCTCAAGCTGCAGCAGACGCATTATTAACACGCCATCTGAAACTGAGAAACAGAAGCATGTTTGCAACATGCAGCATATTCTGTTAAACCAAATCATTTGAATGTGACCACAGTCATTCAAAATCTCTTTGATGGAGGATACAGGATTTCAGCCTTCTAGTTTTGGAGGAGTTTGCATACTGTGTCGAGATCAGCCAGACTCTCATCCACCTCTGCGTAGCTGAGGATGGTGTAACCTTTACAGACTCGCCAAAGCATGCGCTCGAACGCCTCCACCTTTACCCGCTGAATCAGCCCTGAGATAAACCTGCAGTGCACAGTGACAGAATCACACACACATAACACTCACACAACCTGTGTCACATGATGCAAATTCAACAATAAGGATTTGTTTTTCTGCTTCACAGGTTAATATTTTAGTTTTTTATAAAATAAAAAAGTTCTATCAATATATTTTATGTATGCAGTAATTTTTTAGATTTAATTGAAATTCACAACATTTTTTTAAATGTACATTTAAATTCAGTTTTTTAACAAATAAAACGCATTTACTACAAATGCATTTTTAACTTTCAATAATAGCAAGAAACTATATATCTATAATGTAAAATAAAATTCGTACATGTTTGCTAAAAAATTATGGCATATGATGCAAACAAACATCACTGATAAATATGATGCTTCCAAACCTATTAAAAATAATTTTCACAATTATGACAGTTTTTCAGTCTATGTCATCCAGCTACACTGCAAGAAATGTTTCGCTAGGGAATCTAAAACATGTATTACGTGCCAAAAATATTATTTAATGACTGAAGCAGCCTTATTACACTATATTACGGCAAGGAGTCAAGCTTTGCGGATGCTGTTGTTACTACACCATCTGGCAAACTGGATCCATATTGGGGTGTGTCTCTTTTGTCATAAAGACACAATGATCAGTCTAACAGATCTAAGATCTGCTCGGTATGATGCTGTTTAGTCTGAGAGGCTGTGAGAGAGTGTGCGAGTGTGTGT
Organism: Botia almorhae; assembly: GCA_036877575.1. Classification (NCBI taxonomy): domain Eukaryota; kingdom Metazoa; phylum Chordata; class Actinopteri; order Cypriniformes; family Botiidae; genus Botia; species Botia almorhae. The sequence goes on from JAZGTJ010007236.1 coordinate 12,070, forward strand.
GACTCACCCGAGTTTGGCACCCAGCCTCTGCATACTGGTGCAGCCTGTCACTGATTCAGTCTCCAGAGAGGGGAACTCCTCATACTGGGGGCCCAGGGCTTCATGCTGTACATACATTCATTAGGATTAACAAACATGGGAGGGCTAAATAATAATTATCTTCTTCAAACAGAAAGTTTAATTCAGTACTACTTGGTATAATATTTTACATTAGAGACATTTGACAAATTTTAATGACATTCATGCTGATCTGAGGAAATATTTCTTTAAAGCTGCAATCCATAACTGAATTTTAGTTCAGAATAAACAAAAATCAGTTATTGAGCAAGTACAGGACAAATCAGTATTCACGATGAAAACAATCTCCTTACCATACCCTGATTCCCAAAGGTAAGTTTATGTATATTAAATAGCATTTGTAGTTTGTAATTATGATGTGATGTGCTTTCAGGCTTTGAACAGAATAAAGTAAATGGGTTAGGCAATTTCATTCTCTTTCTTCCTGACAAAAGCAGGAAGCTTTATTTGGACGAATGCAAAAAATTAAAGGGCAAAGAATACTGTTTTTATTATATTTGCAATCCTTTGATACTTGAAAAGTACCATATCATCTTGTGCAATCCTGATCTGAAACATAACAATGTAACATATTTTTAAAGTTTAAATTTATTAAAAAAAGTTAAAATCCAAATATAAAAAATATAACATAACTAATTTATTCTCAAATATGTTTTACCTATAATGAATATCAATTATAATCAACAGACTGTATCAAAATTATGACATTGTTGTATGACTTTGATCAAGATTGGACATACCAATCACCATTATACTTATAAACAAAAGTGATGGGACACAAACTATAACATATTTGTGAAAAATGCTGAATAAGCGAAGAAGCAGCTTGTGCAAGCATAAACTCGTCAACACCCACCCTGGAACGGCTGTGCATGAAGGTGCGAGTGATTCTCAGCATGTGTGTGTACTCGATCAGTTCTAAGAGGTTCCTCTGGAGCTTCTCTTTATTCTTGGCGACCTCGCTCAGCTCCACCTCCAGCCTCTGCAGTTGCTCCTGTCAACATGGAACGATCCCGCATCAATTATATTTAAACATATCACTTACCCATTCAATATTTATAAACATAACAAACACGGTGCTTCTGAAACAACAGATTAATAAAACCCGTCATATGTTTTACATAATTACTTTAAACAATGCTTAAAAGGCTTAATGGCAAAATATCATAATAGTCATTATCATAAAAAACAACATAAAGCTACATGTGACAAATCTGAGACCCACAATCAATTTTTTCACTTCACTGTACACAATCAGTCACTCTAGGCAACTTGACATGGTCAATTAACCAGTGCTGGATATTGAAGCTCAGTCCTAAAGCTCTCATATAAAATCAATCAGCCCAAACCACTGAGCGACCATTATGCCTAAAATATACCTACAGTAATTGAATGCAATTGCAATAGAGAGAATTTTTACCTCCCTTTGGGTAATATAATCCTAAATAGCCTTTTCCATACAAACAACTTTAATAACAACTTTAATTTACATTTACATTACATTTATGCCTTTGGCACATTTAAGTTATACATTTGTCAGTACGTGTGCTCCCTGGAAATTTTGCCACAACCTTTGCACTGCTAACGCACTGTTCTATTTCTATCAACCGAGCTACACTCTTTGTGTTTAATAAGTGTTTAATATTTAATTATAGTGTTACTTTTATTATTATTTCTCCAAGCACAACTTCATGTAGCAAAAGTAACTACAATAACAAAGACATGCTTTTAAATTCACAGCATATATTATTAGGAGTAAAACATTTTGTTAAGATTTGCACAGCCCGCCCTCAAGTCTCACTGACTTTCAGGTCACTAGATATATCTTGACTCTCTATCATTTACTAGTTTTATCATCAGTTTGGCAAAAATCATAAATCTTATAACTTATTAAAGCACATCTCTCATCAGCTAACTGCGTGATTTGAGGTACAAAGTTTAATACAGTTGTGGGTTTGATCAAATCCTTTACCAAGTAAGGCAATAGTAACAGTGATGCCTGTGATGGCAAGTATCAGTAATAATTTGTTGTTAATATGTTAAATAATATGTAAACATGTTGTTAATATGCATAATTTAGACCAGAGACAGTGTTAATGGGAGCTATAAAAGGTTTGTCTGACACATTCACAGTGTTAACCAAGGTGTCCAATAATCTGTGTATAAAGCTCTTACCATGATCTCCAAGACATTTTTGGGTGCAGGGGCAGCAGGAAGAACTTCGGCCCCTGGCACTGCAATATTAGCCTTCCTAATTTCCCTTAGCAGGTATCCTGTAAGTAATACATAGTTCATATACTGTTTATATACAAGAACGTATACTGTTACAATGAAAGGATTTTGTGAGATGTACACACATAAACATTTACTAGTTTTTTATAGAAGAGAGCTACATCAGAAGAGCTAAATTATCAAAGAGCTAAATATCAAAGCCTGTTCTTCTACACAAAATAGTACTTAGCCTAAAAGCTGAAGATATTTTTCTGTTGTATGTCTGTCTGTTGTGTTGCTCACAACATAGCTGCATTGTTACGGTGCTATTTGTATCTTAATTATAAAATTCTGTTTTTTTTTCAATTCACCTTTAAAGTTTAAATAGATTAAATTTATTCAACATCCTGATAAAAATGGTTTGATCATTTTATTGACAGGGTTTAGGTCTGGTTTGCTGGTTTTAAATAGCTGTTGCCACCTGTGATCTGGCCAGGCTTGGAAACCAGTTAAGACCAGCAATCCAGTTTAGGCTGGATTTCAGCTTTCTTAAGAAAACTAAAAGCAATAGTCATAGCAGCCTATTAGTGCTACTGCTGGATTTCAATGTTACCATTCAAAGATTCTCAGCATTTGAGCTTCAGACTTATTAAAAATCAACATGTTTAGTAAAGATCCCTTACCCAGAATCCTCTCCATCTCCTCACATCTCTTGATCTCACTGACAAAGCGGCGCTGGAAGGAGCTGACGCTGGGGTTGAGCTGAAACAGGTCGTCACTTTATAATTAATCTCATGTCTTTGAGATATAGACATGTTACAATCTAAAAATAGTGGTAATATTTCAGAATATCGCCATTGGCTGATAAACGTGATCACTTGGCCAATGAACAGACATTTTTAATCTGTGTCAGTTTAAAAATCTTCTGACGGATTTTATTTTCAGGTACATGTTGTGTCTTTTCTCAACACAACCCAATTCTATATCTCACTCACAGTAGCCAAAGCCGGCTTATATTAAAGGGTTAATTACTGACAAACTGCCCCCGGCAGAATAGAAAACACAGGCTTTTAACCGGACTTGCTCTATTTTTTAGCGATTAATTGATCCAACTCATCAGCTATAACCGGGAACATTACCCTGGTCTGCGCACTTTAACTGCTGTCTAAATAGGCCAGAATATACGCACCCAATATGCAATTCAAAGCTTTTATGTGCTATTCATTTAAGCAGCAAATGAATGACTTGTGAGTTATTGCATCTTATGGTCTAATATTCTAACTGTTAAATGCAAGCTGTCTTAAAGCCTACCGTGCTACCTAAACAGCATTCTGGGGCGTCACGTGCATGCTGCACTGCTGATTCGCAACGCGTCTATGATGCCCCAAATATGCTTTCTGTGTAGACAGCACGGTTGGTTTTCGACACCGCCAAATGCATTGAAACTTACATCTCGAAATTCGACCAGTCCCATTTCTCCCAGCTCGCTGATGCAGTCGTATGCCGAACCGGACTGCAAGAACAGCTGCGCCAAGCACATCTCCTCACTCCGAAAGCCTGAGCCCATTTTATCTGTCCGCTCTTCCACCTTGATCACACAATCCTCGTCTGGCCTTTGCAATTCAGTTTGACACTGCTTACTCGTCCGTGCTGAAGTTTATTATAGAAACAGCAATCTCAGTGCATTAGCTGTGAAATTGACTTGCAAGACGTGTTTCCTGAATTATTCAAATGTCTAAATAAATGTCTCATTGTGCATTCAATTGCTCCGAAAATTATTAAACTATTATTAATATTTTTAGCAATACACTATGTATGTCGGCATTAAATGTTCTGCGAATGATAAGGACCGCAAACTGAAGACTGCACATTAAAGATGCGATATTCATTGAGTATCTTACCTAGCGGACAGGACAATAATAATCGATATGCGTCGGTACCTTTAATTGCCGTTTTAGCATTGGAACGACAGAAATAGCACTGAGATTAAAGCCGACAGAAACCGCGTTGATCACAAGATATTAATCGCTAGGCAGAATTAAAAGAATACTAATATAATAAAGGTTTGGTGTTTAATTTAATCGCACAATGTAAAGCTCAGTCCTGTAAAGCACAAACCGTGCCGGTGTTACAGATTGCGTCCTTAGGTTGCCACGTATTTCCTCTGTAAATCCCCCTCTGCGATTTAAACAGGCCTTTAAAAGCTTAAAAAACATATTTGAATTGTTGTGAAACAGAAAAGTCGCGCAAAGTATTTTGTGTTATATTGTCTTGGAAAAACACTGATCATTTGGTATACAACAGTGGGCATCCACAACATATTTTGACATTCTGCTTAATAAAATATTTGCCATGACTGAGTAGGGTTATTGGACAATCTGGCAACCTGGCAACCAGCATCCTTTAATATATTCTGTGTCGTATTCTTCCATACCAGCGGCAGACCATCTGCCTGTCCTTTGTTTAAGTGCCTAAAATGTGAAGACATATAAAGCAAACTGTTGAAAGTTGAGAATAATAAATAATAATTCAGTGCAATACAAATGTAAACAGTGCAAGACGTGATAGCTGACACAAAGAATTAATGGTCCAACCTGCAGTGCACAGTGCGATTCAACCTATCAGTCTTATTGCACACATTTACGGCATAAATTACTACTTTCTATGTTTCACTAATTGCTCTGATATGAAAATGCTTTTCGCAGCTAGAGTGGTCCAAGCTGGTGATTTAACTTAACTGAGGAGCTATAAGTGATCAATATTTCTAACAAAATGCTTTTCTAAGCTACACATGTTGAAATCATGTCACACTGCTACAAAGATTTGTGTCCAATTAAATGCTCCCTAGAACATCAATGATCCTCATCTAATACCAAAACTTGGATATACATACTTAAATCAAGGGCAAAGAACCAGGCATTTGATCCAAAAGTAAATAAATAAACTTAGTCCCTTGAGAAATTTTATGGGGTCTTTAGGGGAATTTTGTTTTACTGATCGTGCATATTCTGAAAATAGATTGTAAAGATACCAAACAGCTTTGTCAATATAGTTATTTTGAATATTATTAACGCAAGGAATTAATGACTATAATAAACCTCCTCTGACGCTGTTCCAAGTAAGAAAAAATAACAAGATTTCCAGTCTTCTTTTTATTTAAAATATTTTACAAACATCTTAAACAACACACACTCTTGAGAACAAAGACTGCAGTTAAACGGATTCAAAGTTGTTTATCTGGGTTGCTCAGACTGTTATTTGAGGTTTTGTGCAAGTCTGTTCAGCTCCTGTGAGAGGGCAGTAACAGTGTCCAGAATTCTCTGTCTATCAGACTCTTTAAGACGGCCTCCACAGCGCTGAGCGAACTTGTCTGGGTGCCAGAGGGCTTGCTGGCGACGAAGAAACTTCCTGAAAGCAGATGGGTCAGATCGGTCGGCACCATGCAATATAACAGCCACCATTTCCTCCAGTGAGCCACGAGGAGCCGGCCATGGGATGTCATTGTATCCCAGAAGTCCTTGAGGCACCTTGCTCGAGGAACTCTGAAATGTAGCGGCACAGCCTTCCTCGTAGCGCCTTTTCCTCCCCTGTCGCGTCTCCTCCTCCTTTCGAGCTGCGCGCTGCAGATACTCAGCATGTTCTCGTTCCAGCCTCGTCAGCAGCTCCCTGTGACTCCTTTCGTCCTCTTCCGTCTCCTTCCGCCCCTTGGACTTCTTGTGTCCTGAGGAAGCCGCGTGTCTTTGTTCCCTGGCACGTTGCTTGGCAACATACTCCTGCCTGATTCGATCTGCCCAGTCCCCAAAGTCTTCATCGTCTTTGTCATTCCATAAGAATTCCTCTGGAATGGACACAACATGTTTAAATCATTTAAAACATCTATGCATTAGATTATAAAGGATCTGTAGAACAAGCAGCCATTTCAAAAGATTACTCTTGCGTAGTCAGACCTCTGACAGACAGCATAGCATTTGGTTCAAATTGCTTTCTATTCTGGTCAGGAACAGTTCCTTTAGACAGAAAGAGATTATCTGACTGGCATACGAAGTGACTAACCATAATCTGTTTTCTTTTTATGTCGAATTTAAGAATGGGTTTATCTAAAAAACACACCATAATAATAGACCAACACTCAAAATAATTTGTTTAAATAACAGCAAAACAGGATTAGTTTATTAAAAATGCATATAAATCATTAAACAATTTTCTGCCTGTTACAAAAGTAATACATTCAGATTATTTCTAAATCATAAATTAGAAAACCAACCATAATTTGCAGTTCTGCTTGTTTTTATCTAGTGCCCAAAACAAAAATTGTAGTTTTTTACTTTTAATGATTTGATTTTACAAAATCGTGATTAGTTACTCAAAAGCAAATGCTGCATTAGCAGTTATTTTGCATTAACAACATTATTTTGTTTGCAGGCACCACATCAAGAACACAAAGCTTACCATCATACTGTCCAAATGTCTCAAAGAACTCATCCTGGCATTCGCCTAACAGCTTCTCTTTCCATTGTTGCTCAGGATCAGCAGCACGTGGATATTCATTTTTGGAGCCCCCCTGTTTAAGGTAAATTAAAACGAAATTATATTATAAATTTTATAATATTTATTAATGTTTTATGAATATGAATATATATTATATCTGGTTGTCACTATACCAACGTTTTGGTCATTGATACTAAAACCAGTGAAATTCACAATTCTAGTAAACAAATGTTGTTTATCTGCTTTTTAAGTTACAATTATACATTCTATTTATTTCTATTTATCAATTGTTACATTCTAGCAGTCAAAAGTTTGGGCACATCTCAATTGTAATCGCTACCAATGTGTACAATTCAGAATAATAATAAAAACAGTAACTGAAGTGGTAACTGAAACGAGTTCAATAGACAGTCTATGTTTTCACAATACCTCTTCAGGTTTCATCCACTGGAGCAGATCACGAGGAGTCACTCCTGCTTTATTAGAAATGTCCATTGCTTCTGGACAGTGATTTCGTAATGGCACCACCAGATCATCATACGCTGCATTTGATGAGGTTAACAGCATTAGGCGAATACAACAGAGAAACTCTCTTCACATATTATTTCATGGAACAAACGAAGTCTTAATATACCTCTTTTTCCATATTTGAGGGCTTTCTTTGCGGCCAGGTGTAATGGTACTTCTCCATTGAGGTCTGTTTGGAGAGGATCTGCTCCGTGTTTCAGCAGCAGTCTGAGAATCGCATCATCACCGTGGGAACAAACAACGTGTAGGGGACCTCTGTGCTTTTTTCCCTGGGAGAAGTTCAGCTCCAGATCCTTGTGTTTATGAAGATATGACTTTAGCTTCAAAAGACTCCCCTCCTCCAAATACCGAAAAATACGTCTCTGCTTTCTTTTCACCATCTGGACTCCTTAGATGCGGATAATAAAAATGCTATCTATATAAAAAATAGCATTTATCTTCGGATTTGATCATGAAATGTCATTAACTGGAATAAACACGGATATAAACCAACGTTACGCGACCTTAGTGTAGTACGTCTGCAAAATAATTCCTCCCGCAGTCAAGAGCAGCCCAATAGTTCCGACGTGATTAGACACGCTGCTTTGCAGGTATAACCATCAGGTGTCACTGTTTCTCAACAAATGAGATCCCTGTTATATAGCGAGCTATATCCCGGTTATATACAGGACACAATAGAGCAATACAAGTCAATATATGTGGCTACATTTGTAGGCCAATATCTATTTGCTCATGAAAACACAAACCAAAGCGGCAAATATACCTCGTGATTATGTGATTACTTTGTTGTACATTAACAAGGGCTAAATGTTTTGTAACATACGGAAAAAGCCAGGTTATCAAACCCCAAGCAATATGTAAAGTTTCTATGCAAAGCAGTAGTTTATGAACCTTATGAACCATAGTTCTGGAGATTGTTTCTGTCTGTGAAGAAATACACACAGATCATCATTACAGCACATGAACAGCAGAGATCAGCCATTCATTTTACTGTTATAGTGGTTAACTGCATTTTATAAGGTCCAAAGCTGATTATTATTACCAATTATATATATACTATTATATATAACTATGCTCTGATTATGTATGATTACTTTAATTTGGTCTCTTTCTTTTCTTCAGGCAAGATTTTGTTCTTATTTAGTACATCACTGTATTTTTTAAGTAAGTGGTTTCTCTCAGTGGTGAAATATAAGAGCAGAATTACAGCAGCCAGCAGAACACACATCAACCACAAACACACATGAACTGATTTGTGTATTTTGCTCATCACTGATACACTTCCTGAGAATAACAGATATCTGGTTACATTTGTCTTTTATTTTTACTTTCACAATGAATCAAATGATAAATGAATCAGAGCACCTGTATGCTGAGTACATTATGTCCTCATGACGTTTGTTATTTGACTGTGAGTTTGTTTAGACTGCTCTGCTCTGCTCTTCTGTTTCTCTAACTATTTACTGCACATAAAACCGCAGCTTACACGTCAATGTGCGAAGCTCATTGCAAGATCAAGATCAAGATGTGATGTTCAAGTTGCCTGGTTTAGGAAACTTAGAAATATAGAGAGTTTATTATGTACAAAATGTACATGACTATAATTTAATAGTATCAGTCAATTGTTTTTATTACACAACGAATGAAAAATGTGTGATAGAAGAATTTGGGTAAAATTTGCAGATTTTTATTATTTAGTTTTTTTACAATATAGGATATTGTTTGTATTTAGCAATGCTTTCAAAGAGTCGAAGTGTAATTTTTTTTTACTGATTTTTTAACTTTTAAACTGAAGATATAATTGTGGACGTGTGGATATCTGATATGATGTGTTATCTTCTACATTATACAGAAGACCAGAAAACTGGACTTGCTTTACAGTGTCCTGGTTCTTCTATTTAAGCATTTATTCATGATGCAGTGAAGTGCTGTTATAAGTGCTGTCATCTCTACACGGCACAAGCTTATAGGTCCTCAGCATGTCATCTTTCAGCCAATCAACAACAGCACCACCTGTCTCGTTATACTTAAGGGGATTTTATGTATAGGTCTAAATGTGTCACTGTAGGATGTCTGTGTAGATCTTATCAGCAACAAATCTTTGCACTTGGTCTGCAGCAGCAGCTCTGTAAGTAGGTCTAGTCCATAAAGATCACATTTACTAACATGTTGTTCACAGAGAGAACTAAACTTGGTCTGAAATGGACATTGAGTTTTAGTTTTTCTAATTCTGGGATTGCTTTAACTTTTTCTTTATGTAACAGTCTAATGTGCTGTGTAGTCAAGGGGAATAAGCAACAATGTTCAATATAAAAAAATCACATGCTTGTTTTGAGGTCAAAGCTCTTGTCACTGCCGAGGAAACATGGCATAAGCTTTATTTAACATTTTTACACTTTTATAACTCTGATTAACAACCAACATAATCGCAACTAGCCCACATACATGCTAGCAAATGCACAGATTTTCACAACACTTTTAACTATTTTGTTTGCTTTAAAAAAATTAGTTCACCCACATATTATAATTCCGTCATTATTTGCCCATCCTGATGTCACCCCAGATCTGTTTGACTGTCTTCACCGCAACACAAAAAAAGATATTTGTAAGAATTTCTATCCCCATTGGTTTCCATTTGGCAGCAGTTGCTTAAGAGGCTGCCTTTGAAGAACAAGTCATCAGGGACCTTCCACCATACCAACTCATTATGATATTAACAGCACTTATTAGTGCTTATTATTAATATTTATAGGCCTTTAACAAATATTTAAATCACTTGGGTAGGTTGTATATTAACATTACATAATTTAATGACATAACTGTAAAAATATAGTCACAGAACCATTTTCAAGGTAAACATAAAATATTCTATTAAAAATATACAGTAAAAAGCCCTTGACGAGTTATTTTATTGCATATGCATATTTATCATATGTCAGTGAACAAATCTCTTTTCGCAGATCCACACTCTGTTATCAGAACATAATCGTCCAGTCCACCCTGATTCAGTCATTACAGCACAGTTATTCACATGGGTGTAACTGTCTCTGCGGTTCCTAAAAAACACCCACATAAGTTTTACAGTGTAAAAACATCATAATCTGTGTATAATACGAAACTCTCAGTGCCAGTGTGAGACTCTCACCTAACTGTCAGTGGGGTACCATCAACCCATTTCCACACCCCATGTTCAAGTGTCAGACCAATCCAAAAGTGATTTAAAGCAGCCCTCCACCCAAAGTCCTGTTATGATGATATACAAACATACATTTAATATATACAGTTACATTAAACACACACAGGTTTGTTTCACTATATTAGTAAGGATATTATAGATATAACTTTTATTTACTGTACAAATTTAATTTTAATGGAAAAATAATGTAAAAAAAAACACGACAGTAAAATCGTTTTAGTAGGTTAATTAACATAAAACTTCATATATACAGTGAAAAACTGTAATAAATTTAACAAGACATTTCATTTTATTGTGAAATGTTTTTTTAAATAAAAGGAAACCTGATATTTCATAGTGATATTTCATTTCTATAATAGCCAACAAGATTATACGTGTATTTTTACAGTAAAATATAATTAAATAGTTAAAGGACATTTCCACAATACCCTGTGTGACCTCACATTTAATGATATTTCATTTAAACAATCATGTTTTTTCTTATATCTGTTGTACATTAGATACATTAGGGTGTTTTATGTTGTTTAATGAATATCTAAACCTCTTGGTGTTTTGTGTTTGTGTGTATGACACAATAGTGCAATATCACTAAACAAGCACTGGAAAAAATCTATAGAAAGGCCACTTGTGATGAACTTTGACCAGTTTCACCATTCATTTAACCATCTGTGTTATA
>JAZGTJ010007237.1:0-23246 GCA_036877575.1 Botia almorhae
CAAGCTGAACAAGTTTTGAAAGGATCTCCGACAAAATTTAAACTTCCCACAATTAGGTTTCCAAAATTTGGTGTCTCATTACCAAAAACAACAGGTGCTGATCAAGACAATCAAATGCTTGAAATTACTGAAGACAAATCTGCTATGGAAATTAAACTGCCGGAGACTGAACTGTCTGGAGAATTTCCATCATTATCTAAAATGGAAAGTGCAAATACTTCTCTTAGTCTATCCAAACCTGAAGTAGATGTCTCTACACCAGAGGCAAGAAAAATTGACAATGCTCATTATGAGATTAAGGTATTATCTCCAGAACATGCATTTTCCAAACCAGAGTTTAAGACGGACCATGGTCTTGCCGAAGAGCCAGCTATAGCAGATTCAATAACCAGTATGGATGTGCAAGGCAAGAAATTTGATACTGAATTCAAACCTACTTCAGTCACAGAAGATACAGACATACCAAAAGCTAAAGAGAAAGAGAGTGAGACTACATCAAAAAAACTAAAAATATCATTTTCAAAATTTGGATTTTCCAAAACTGAGACTAAGATCCCTGATGTTGACACTAGTGTCCAAAAAGAAGGTATATCTGTACCAGAAACTGAAGTCAAAGAGACTGAGGTGGCAATTCCTGCTTCAGAGCTTGAAGTCCAGTTAAAAACTAAAAGTACTACTGGTTCTCCATCCAAATTCAAGCTTCCAACAATTTCACTCCCTAAATTTGACATTTCAGTTTCAAAAACTGTGGAGGAACCTAGTGCAAAAGCTGATGATGTAGTAAAGTCAGAAATAAAAGCAACATCGGCAGCTTTATCGCTAAATGATTCTGAAATCTCTAAAGATATAGCACCTAAAGATAAAGAACCATCAAAATTACATTTCGAAAGCATACCAAAGGATGCTGAAATAAAGCCTAAAGAAATTGATCCTGGAAGTCATGGAAGTAGATTTATGACAACCAAATTTGAAATTTCATTTCCAAAGCTAAAGAGACCAGAAAGTAAAAAGGTTGCTTTGAGAACGGTTGATAATGTAGAAAAACCTGAAGGTACACATGACATGGAAAGACAGTCAGTTGATGTTAAGGAAACTGAGGAAAAAATGAAAAAGCCAAAAGTGCTGAGCTCAGACCATGGGCTTTCTAAACAGGACAATAAAGCTCCAGAGTTTAAGGCTGAGAGACATGATTTGTCTATGACAACAGGTGAAGTGGACGTGAAACAACTTGAGTCTGACATAAAAGTTCAAACAACAACCACAGGAGGTTCACCAATCAAATTTAAACTTCCTACATTCAAACTACCCAAATTTGGAATTTCAGCTCCAAAAGTTAAACCTGAAGTTAGTGGTGAGGCACATCCTTTGGAGGCTGAAGTTGTACTCACATCAGTAGAAATGTCAGATGGAAAATCTGACTTTACTGTGCCCAATCAAGACTTGATAAAGCCCATCGATTTGGATCAACCAAAGGTAGATACTGCTGACATGTCTTTACCAGAGGTAAAACGTGGGAAACTTGAGTTATTTGAAGCTGAAGCACCTCAATTTGATTCACAAGTCCCAGGTATGAAGATGACAAAAACAGGCTTTTCACTTCCTAAACTTGGATTTTCTAAACCAGAAATCAAGATCTCAGAAACTGATGCCAGTTTTCAAGAAGCTGATACATCTAAACCAGAAGGTGATGTGGAAATTAAAGAACAAAGTAAAACTATCACAGTGTTAAAGGATGAGGTAGAACCAAAAGATCAAACAACAATTAGTGGCTCAACAAAGTTTAAACTTCCATCAATCAACTTCCCAAAGATTGGAGGAAAAGCTACCAAGGACGAGAAAGCCATGTCAGTTGATACAGAAGTTAAAGGAACTGAAGCAAGCTATCCAGATACACAAATAAAAACATCAACTGAGCCACCTTCTGTTGATATTAAGGAACCTCATCTGCTCATAGGGGGTCAAACTGTTACAGTGGACTTAAATGTTGAAGATACTGAACTTGAAGTACAAGGGGGTAAACTCAAGCTGCCAAAGTTTGGCATTGGTCTTCCTAAAGTAAAAGGCTTTGATTTAACTACATCAAAGTCAGTGGTTAAAGCTGAAGCAAATCTTGAAGTACAGGAAACTGACATTAAGGAACCAGAGATAATTGAAGGGAAAACTCACACAATGGAATATGATTCTACAGGCCTAGATGTAAAGATGAAGACATTACCCAAATCTGTTTCAAAACCAGAAATGAAAGCTTCTGAGATTGATGTAAGTGTTCAAAAACCTGATGTTTCCATACCTGAAGGCAGTGTGGACATAACAGAAGCAAATGTAGACATCAAAACGTCTGACCAAAAAGAGTCAACAATTTTTGGCTCTCCAACGAAGTTTAAACTCCCTTCAATAAATTTCCCCAAATTTGGAGTTAAATCACAAAAAGTAGATTTAGAAATAGAGACCAAAAACAAAAAAAGTGATAGTTCCCAACCTGAGGCAAAATTAGAAGTACATCCATCCAGTTTTGAAACTCAAGATGATAACACCAAGAGTGCAGACATACATGAGGCTGACTCCAAAGGAATGGAAATCAAAGTGAAGAGACCAAGCTTTTCTTTCCCCAAATTTGGGTTTTCTAAACCAAACTTTACCACTCCAGAACTTGATGCCAGTGTACAAAAGATTGATGCATCCATACCTGAAAGCAATGTGCATGTTACAGAACAAACAGCAGAAGTTATACTTCCAAAGGTAGAGATAGAAGCTGAACAAAAGGATCTAACAATGACTGGTTCCCCAACAAAATTTAAACTGCCCACAGTTAACCTCCCAATATTTGGAGTCAAGACTTCAAAAGGCACAGTATCATCAGAAATTAGTGTTCCTGAACCAGAAATCCAGGTGTCAGCACAAACACCAACAACTGAAATAGAAATGAAAGAAAAAGAGATTAATATTTCTGCCACAAAAGGGGAAACTGATATTCATTTAGCAGAGAAAAAACTAATACTGCCTGATGCTGAAATTCCAGATATATCCATTAAGGGGAAAGCAGACATACCTGGGGTTGGGCTGGATGTGAAACTTAAAAAATCAAGCTTTTCACTTCCAAAATTTGGATTTTCAAAGCCAGATATTAAAAGCGAAGAAGCTGATACTGATCAACCAAAGATCGATATGTGTATGGTAGAGGGCAACATATCTGTTAAGAAACAAGATGCAGAAATTACCTTCCCAGATTTTGCAGATGAACAAGAAGATCCCACTGTTTCTCAGACAAAATTTAAGATGCCCTCAATAAACCTTCCAAAATTTGGAATCAAATATTCAAAGGCAACAGTTGATATTCCAACAGCAGATGTTGATATCAAAGAGTCTGAAGTTAGTATTCCTGAAACAGGAGAGATTCAAACCATTGACATAAAAACAAATATGGACATTAAGGGGTCCTCTGCTAATGTGGATGTTAAAAGTAAAGAGACAGACTTTGATGGACTGGGGAGTAAATTCAAGCTGCCAAAACTTGGAATTGGCATGCAAAAAGTAAAGGAGACAGAGATGCAAAGTAAAGAAACAAAAACTGTGACAGTACTGCTATCTGAAAAACATGTACAACAGCCTGATTATCCAATTGATGATGTAACTATTAAAGAGAAAGATCATAACATTAAAATAGATTCTAAAGGGCTGAAGGTTAAACTTCCCAAAATGGGACTTTCAAAGCCAGAGCTTAACACCCCTGAAGCTGATTTGAGTCTGCCCAAGGCTGATTTAGGTACATCAATGAAAATTGCTGATGTTTCAGAGCAGTCTGAAAATCCAGAAAAAGAAACAGATGTAAAGAATGACACATTGATTGGCTCTCCAACCAAATTTAAACTTCCAACAATCAATTTCCCAAAATTTGGTATAAAAGCATCAAAGGTCACAGTAGATATTCCTACAGCTAATGTGGACATTAAAGGGCCTGAAGTTAGCCTTCCTGATGAGAATCTTAAATTATCAGCAGAAGTGCCAACTGTTGACATAAAAGGGCCAAAAGTAAATGTTGAGAATGCATCCACTGAGATGAACATTGAGGATCAACAAGAGGTCAAATTTAAGATTCCAAAATGTGGAATTGCTCTCCCTAAAGTAAAAGGTCCAGACAGTGAAATCTTTGCTGAAACAGAAGGGAAAATTTCAGGGAATGTATCTATAGAGATACATGAACCAACTTTATACAAAGAATCAGTGGAAATGGATAAGGAGGCTAGAGTTTCTAAACCTGAAACAGAACAAAGTCAATTCAAGCTACCAAAATTAGGAATTTCTCTACAGAAATCTAAAACTCCAGAAATTGACATACACATTTCAAAGGCAGAGGGGTCTCACATTGAGACTAAAGAAGCTAAGCCATCTATTGCAGATGTTGTTGTTGAAGGACCAGCTGATTTAGCAGATATAAGTTCTAAGGGACTACATGTAAAAATGAAAAAGCCAAGCTTTACATTTCCAAAAATTGGACTTTCAAAATCAGATGGCAAGGCCCAAGATATTCAATCCAGTGAAACAGTAACGGATTTGTCCTTGCCAGAAGGTTCTGCTGAATTTGGAGAAAGTGAGAGAAATATTAAGTCACCAGAGGGCAACATTGAAATAACAAGTCCACAGTTTGGCTCCCCAACAAAATTCAAACTCCCAACAATAAAATTTCCCAAATTTGGAGTTTCCACTTCAAAGGTCACTGGTGATGCCACAAAGGCTGATATTGACAGAACGGATGTTAAAGTTAGTTCAGTGGATATTGAAGTACAGACACCAAAAATGGATCCATTAGATGACATAAAAGTCAAAACTGTGGAAATAGAGACCACGCCTGTTAATATAAAAGCAAAAGAAATTAACCAAGAGGGACAGGAAAATAAATTTAAACTTCCAAAATTTGCTATTTCTTTACCCAAAGTAAAAGGCCTTGAGGTAGGTGTTCCTGCAAAAGAGATAAAGACAGGAGAACCTGAAATTGGGATTACTGAACTGAAAATTAAAACCCCAGCAGAAGATGCAAATCTCGGAAGAGTGGACATAGCTTTACCAGAGGGAAGTGCCAACATTCAAAAAGCAGAGGCGGAGACCGAGCTAAAAGATGGTAAAACTGTTACAGGTTCTCCAAGCAAATTTAAATTACCTACATTTAAAATGCCAAAATTTGGAATTTCAGCTCAAAAAACGTCTGACATAAAAGCAGAAGTGGCGGAGGTAGATATGCCAGATATTAAAACTGCGATTAAAGTTGAAGACAAGCCTATAAAAGTTTCTAAAGATTTACACATAGAGTATGAAATTAAAGAAGCAACTGATCAGGCTACAGAGGTTGCTTTAAAAAAAAAGGATGAAGGTAAAGGCTCACCAAGTAAATTCAAACTTCCTACAATAAAAATGCCAAAGATTAGCATTTCAAGAACAAAATCTCAGGATGAAGAAGAAACAACCATAAAGGTCAGTGCTCCAGATATTAAAACAGAACCCAAAGATGATATACAAGGGCCTAAAATTGGGGATGTTTTCAAAGGCTTTGATGTTGAATTCAATGATCCAACAATAGAGGAAATGGAAGCACAGAAAGACAAACCACCCGTAAAGCAAGATTCTGAGCCTGCAGTCAAAGCTGAGGAATCATCAGAGCATAAGGACAAAGGATCCCAAGACAAATCTAAGTTTAAATTTAAATTTCCAAAATTAGGATTCAGCCAGTCCTCAGATGAAAGTGATAAGTTAGTGGATGCTAAGGCTGAGGAAGGTGAAAAGCATTTTGAGGCTCCAGCAGATCAGAAAACAGAGGGTGACAAAGAACACGCAAAAACCGAGAAGGGAGGCTGGTTCAAATTTTCCAAATTTTCTTCTCCAACCAAAACGGCAAAAATTGGTGAAAAAGAAATAATTCAACCCCCTGAAGAGGCTGAGAAGGGTTCAGTAAATGATGATGTTGAGAAAGAATCTGACAAGGCAAATGAGGAACCTGGGAAGAGCCCTCTGAGTGAGGTTGTGGAAGAGAATATTAGCCCAACACTGTCACTGAGGTCATCTGAAGCGTTTGCTGATATAAGTTCCACACTAACCACTGAGCAGACTGGCCCGTCACAGACCTCCCCCACAAGAGTAAAGGTGAAATATGCTGAACCTACTGCCACCATTGAGGTCAATGATACAAAGATACAACGTGATGTTGTGACTTCCACAGCCAGATGTGAACTGATAACAATGGAGCCTCACCAGCCAGAGAAAGTAAATATCCCATTCTCATCCGACACGTCCTCACCTTCAGTGGACACTCTTAAACAGATGTCAGGAGAAATTCACGTCTTCACAACAAACATACAAGCTATACCAGACACACAACAACCTGCAATCCTAACTAATTTAGATGCCCATGGAATTCACACCTCACCTTTAGAAGTAACACTAAGATCGGACTCAGTGTTGACAGTGGAGGAAACCAGACTGCAAAGTGCAAAGCACACTTTGGTAGAAAGGCATGTTGTGAAAGAGACAATAGGTGATGACAAGGAAACAATACTTGTGACACATACAACACGTGTATTTGAAGGAGACTCTGCAGAACCTATTTCTGATGAGACAGCTTCTTCAATTCGTAGGCTGAGAGACACAGTGCACACTGAGAAAATGAGGTTTTTTGACAGTGTAGCGACATTCGAAGAGGTTACAGTAACAAGTTCTGAAATATCTTTAAGACATATGGATTCATCTACTGATGAGAATGGGGGAGATGTGCATAAGAAGGATGAGTTGTAAATTAATTTAATAGATTGTATGCTTTTGAATGTATGTAGCAGTGTTCCCTTCTATAACCATATAAGCCGGCTGAATTGTAATGCTATTAAGCAAAAGAGCAGGGCAGTGCTGACGCTTATTTATTAACATATCACACAGAGTATAGAGATTTTAAGCATAAAAGATTTTAAAAAGTATAGCTATTGAAAAACATATATGTAAAAGAAAAACTGAAAAAAAAACGACTACGTTATAATTGTGTGGGTTGTCAAGAAGCTTCATTATTATTTTGGGAATATTGTTTATAGTGCAAACTCAGTAATATATAAGCAAACAACATTTAAATAAACATATTCACAATAAAAGTTAATTAGGTGTGGCGTTAAAGACAGGCATTTATTGTGTATTTATTGTTTCTCTGGTTATCTTAAAAAATTGCATATCAAATCTGTTCCTGCTTCATTGCAAGAAATGAAAATAATAATGTAAATGTATTTTATTCAAAATACAAATCAGTTTCGTAATAAGCAATGACTTAACATAAATAGTCAAATTAATCACATTAATGTTGTAACAGAAATACTTCAACTGGTCACTACAAAAAGAATAAATAATAAAAATGTGAAATATACTTATGTGTTTGACTTACTGTAGTATATCATCATCACCCACGAAGTAAAACAATACTGCCAGTAGCTGCTTGTGCACATAATTATGCTCTATCTGAAATGTTCATCAAATAAATACATATTCACTTCTAAAGGTTTAATCACACTGTGCTGTAACATACAAACACTGGCTTTTACACTGACTTCCTATCTATATGCAGTAATGTTTGTGGCAGCAAACTTAATTCATCCATGTCATCTCCCATCCAGGTACTGACCAGACTTAAACCAGCTTAGCGGGACACCAAGCAAGAACTGCAGTGACAGCTGCTATTAAATATTGAATAGCATGAATATTATTAAAATAAACTTAGGGGTGAGACAAAAAAGTTTTTATCTCCCAAGAAAACAAAATATAATGTGGTCAATATTGTAATAATTTACAGTAGATATATATAGAAAAGAATACAAAAGTAGAAATGACAAGACAAACAATACACTGCAGAACTATATTTATAAAGATATTAACTAGTTCTATTATTGCTAACGTGTACTCTAGGTCACTACCAGATTCTACACTTTTTGGTGTGTGTGTGNGTGCAGTACCCATTACAAATTAGAATTCACGATAAGTTTATGCAAGTTTTGCCAGATCTGGTGTAAAATGTCCGAAGCTCATTACCTAATTGATAGAATGACAAGCCTGATGTTAATTTGTGAGCTGTTTTGTTCAAAAGACAAATGAGGACACCGTGTGGTAAGGATTAGAAAGTGCTCCCCAAGAACCATTTTGGTTTCAGCATAAAGTCTGTTGTGGTGGTTTTGTCCTAACTACATTAAAATAATTTAACATTTCATTTCCTCTAGTTCAAACAAAATTGAAATAAAATGCAATGTGTGTTTGAAATTCCCAATTCATTATTAATTCAGCACAATGCTCTTATTAATAAAGCTATATCGATGCTCAAATAAAAAAATATAACGAATGTCCATTTTATCACCATTTACTATCACTAATAAAATCCAAGTAACACGTCAAAACTCGGTTTGGTGGAAACTGCACTCTGGTGTAAACACTGCATTGTGGAATTAGCTTTATTTTATCCATTGTGGTCCTATCAAAGCAGTATAACAATAGAGGGCACCGAAGGTAAACCATCTTTGCATTAGACTAGTTAAAACCAGAACAAAATCCACCGAACGGTCTTTGTTTTCCATTCTAATGCAGGGATCTCCAAAAAGATTTATAGATCTTGTCTGCAGACCTATAGGAACATGACTTCAGACCCAGTTCTATAGCATATCACAGTACAGTAATTCGTATCCATGAACTTGCCTCTCGGTATTTCGCGAAGTTTTCCCAAATACAGGATTAATACTGGACGTTGTTGAAACATAATGAATATGTTTGTTTTATGTCAGATGTTAAGGAACGTCAACAAAATAGTTTTAAAACAACAATCACAGATACATCTTACCTTAAGTTTTTTCAGTTAAAGGAACTCAAAATAATTTTTAGCTGTTGTCTTTTATTTTTTTAATCTATTTTCTTGTTGTCTGTTATCTATTTTGGTAAGCGAAACTCACAGACGCTGAACTTTGTATTTGGTCATTCTGATTGGTTAATGTTGTATAACTTCGAACCCCAATAGGGAAAATGTAACGTTGGTTGTGCGCATGTGTGTCAGCAGGGGGCGTATCAAGCGTATCAGTCACATTCTTTTTCATATAACCACAGACAAGCTCTGTAAATTTACCCGTGTTACATTTTAACAGTGTTACATATGTACAACAACATCTGCCACTAACATTAAGTATGTTTAAGTCTCTTTTTAAAGGAGCGTATTCATCTTTTAGTATGTTTTACTTTCATGCGTGTAATAATCCTGCTTAAGGTCGCATATATTTTGAAGTGTTGTGTTTTTATTCATATTGAAAGATATATGGTCAATGACTGACCAGCTTGTTACTCAAGAGTCGAGATAACTAAACTCATCCAAACATCTGCGAAATAATCACCATCATCTGCAATCAGAGAGGAAATAAAAGATCCTGAACATTACATGAACAAACAGGTAGGAGCGACGATTTTAGTGCGTGCCTCTCATAACACATCATACGGCGATTCATAGTGCATGAATTCAGCTCTCAACATGTAAATGAATGACGTTAGCTGGAGCAACACAACAACTATGACAGCACTCAACAGTAACTTTCCGCTGCAGGTCAGATGCGCACTGAAACTGTGAAAGTCAGGTGGGTTTGATGTAAACAGAAGCCGGAGTTGGTGTACAGCGGTGTAACCAGGTTTAATAACATTCTTCTTGCTTCAAGAAAACAACGAAATAAAAGCAAGGTAGGCATGTACAATGTATAATATAGTAATCCATTGCACGTTGCAAGATGCAAGTTTTGAAGAGAAAGCTACAGACATGATTAAACTGTTTAAATCTGTGGGAGTCAGTTACAATTAGTTTCAGTTACACTGTATCTTATACAGTGTTGTACATTTTTAATTCAACGCCAGATTGATTGTGTGTAGATCGTACTGGGAGAATAAGTTCTGGTATTTCGTTACTCTGCGGCACTTGGCTCAGAGTCGATTGGTGAGAGGTGATATATTAGTAAAGGAAAGAGAAATATATCAGGTTTAAACAACCTAAAATTATTATTTTTTTATACAAAAAGTATACAAAGTCTATTGCATTAATGTAAAACATATTTGACTTAAGCTTGGTTACATTTGTGTGTTTGATGTTTTGTGTGGGTATATGTTTACACCCATAACAGTTGCTTTTTTACTGGTTCAAATATTAGTCCTGCAATGTACTGTAATCTACTGGCTATCACAATACATTTTAAATCTGTGGTTGATAATTCATTGCTGTGATTTTATAAAAGAATGTGAGGTTCAAGGTTAAATAAACTAAAAGAGCACAAGGATACTTTTTTAGCTTATGGCAACAGCTTGTGCTCATTCCATGTATTTAAATATTTTATTTTAACGGTATTTTGCACACATCTTTGCTGTTACAGTATATGTTAAGTCTAGTGTTACTCTGTTGCATGTTCTTTGAAGTCTGGGTGTGTTTTCATGTGTATATGCATGTTTATCATCGCCCATATGCAAGGGTTGAATTAGAAGGAAATCACTTTGATAACATTTTTATGTGGTGCCAAAAGGCTCTGCTGCCAGATAATTTTAAAATTTCAAACAGAGACTTCAGTATACACGTCAAATCATGTTGAGGTTTTTGTGGGTTAAATGTGAGCAATTTATTTTAATTATAAATCCAGTGTAAAGAAAAGAAACTATTACCCAATTTGAAAGTGTGCTAAATTGATTAAGTAATATTGAAATATACTTTAAGGGCTATTTGTTAGTATTCAAAGGCCTGGTGTTGAGTTGCTTCAGTTTTTCCTTAGGCAAACCCATAATTACAGGACGGTTCTAAGAAAGAGTATCTGTCAGTGTCATTCTAATTACACCATAATGTGGACATAAAACACACCGTATTCAACAGCCTCACTATTTTACTCAGACAATTAGACCCAGCATGCTCCTAGTACTGGTTCCCTGGCAACATAGAGAAAGAATTGCATCTGTTACAGACATCTGACAACAGACAGATATCTGTATCTTTTTCTGTTTTGCCTGTTTTTCTTGTCATTATTTTCCCTTTTCTATTAGCTTATAACAGTAAAGTATAACACAAATAATGAAACTCATAAGTTGCAAGGTATCTAACCAGAACAACACAACACTTATAGTGACAATTGTACACTTTTCTCCACCATTACTGTATTCTTCCTTTATTTATTATAGTTTTTTCTAGATAAGTTTGAATAGTTCAAATATAGTGAAACATTCTGTGTTGTATGATTAAGGATTTTGGTCTGTAAAAATAACACATTTGGACTTTTTATTCCAGAGCTAGAGCATTTCATGAACTCTGTCTCAATATCAATATAACTTGAATAGTTTTTATAGGTCATTGTACTATTCAGTTTTCAACTGTTAAATAATTGATCAGTATTTGTGTGTGTGTGTGGGTGTGCTGCTGTAAGGTTTATGTGTTCTTGGATTTATTAGCATTCAGCATTCGACTATGACTTCTGTCTATTTGAAAGATAGAATTCAATAGAGAAGTGTCCTGCAGATCACCACCAACCTGAGTGAGAATTACTAAAGCCTGTTTAAAAGGTCATTATTTTACAATGCTTCTCTGGAGGTGAATTTGCATACCCAGCTGAGGCCTGGAGTTTATGTTGTGTGTTTGGTTGTGTGCTTGGTGCTTGTTAAAACTACACTTCTGGTTATCAGACTTAGGCAGAAAAAATAGGAGGCAGGAAGGGATTTTTTAGGGATAACACTCTCAACAAGCATGCAAATGCTGCAACAGACATGTTAGAGCATGAATTTAGATCAGATACAGTAACTCTTTTGCTCATATTAATAACTCTCACATAAGGTCAGTAAAGGTGTGATAGAAAGAAAAAAAAGATTTTAATTACATTTTTAATATGGTGTCAGACCTCTACACCCAACTATAGTTTGGTTGAATAGGCTGATATGTTTCATTTTCTCTGTAGAATGACAGATGTAATGAACAACCCAGAACACAGTCGAGAAGACTTCACAGTGAGTGCTTCAGGAGAGCCAGGTGTTTCTTTTCAGGTCTGTGTCTACTTAATTTTAGTAATTTTACAGATTTTTATGTCAAGGACATCAAATGTCAAGTGTCTTGTGTTCATCATATGAAAAGTTTCTCATATACCTAGTTCCCTTTCACCTTCATAGATAAAAGCCAGGTTATTCTTCATATATAACGTCTCCTTTCTAAATTCCTTTTGATGAAGTTTTTAAGATTTGAATCAAATAACAAACGATATATGTTCAGATTTTCCCAGATACAAAGGAGCGCCCCCCCAAGCTGTCCAAACGCCTCCCCTCCATCATGGTGGAGCCCACAGATGGAGAGGTGGAGAGTGGAGAGTTACGTTGGCCTCCAGATAACCTGAAAACTACAGACCCTGCAAGCCATACGCACACATCCTCCCAAGAGAACACGCAGATGTCTGATTCTTCAACCCAGATAAAGCACAGCAAAAGTGCAGGTGTGTGAGACTGGTGAGAGAATAATCCAAAAAAATGGCTTTTTCATTATTATATTTGATTTAAAGTATACCCACACTCATTTGTGCACTGTTCTGATGAAAACAAATAAACATGCTGCCCAAATTCTGCTTTTACGTCTTTTTTAGAGCAGTTTGTTTAAAATTGACTACACATGCTTTTTCTGCCCTTAGATGTAGTCAAGTGCAGCAGCCTGGAAACATCAGGGGCAGCTGAGCATTACTAAAGTTAATAAAGAAGTTTTCGCAAGACTCAGTTCTCACTCTGAAAATTCTTACACACTGAAACATACAAACACATGCTGACAACCATCTGAGCAGCAAATCTCACAGGCAGGTGTGAATAAGATTAGACCATTTTTAACAACACATTCATGGCTTTAAACACACCCTCTAAAAATCTTTATACTGTTAATAAGAACAAACTCGCAGTAGTTTATAAATGACTGCTGAGTCATTTATATAAACTTTGATGTGGAAAGTGGTTTACATTGCATTAAAACTTACACTGGATTCCAATTTAAAGCCCCAGTTTGTGTGCTATTTATGCTACTGAAAGTCTGAACTGATTTTGAAACCACCATGAAAAAGTTACGCAGTATCGCAATGAAAATACTGCCATTAATCATGTGAATGCTCCTTATGTAAAATAATAGATAAAAACGTATAAAGAACTACTTGGATTACAGTAGTATTTCACCTGAACATTTTGTCATTATGTACTTGCCATCATACATAAGGGTGGGTAAATCTTGTAAATAAACTATTCCCATAAGAAAAAAATATATGATGGTCTAAACCAGGCAAATACCGCATGATTTATTCAAAATCAAATTTCTAGTACAGGCTTCTCTATATTACTAACAACCTCTGGGTTTGCATGGTTTTCTCTTCCATGTGAAATCTAGTGAGAGAAAGATGTATTGACCTGATATTATGCCCTTCACTTTGATGTGTGTCAGAAGCCTGTGAATCGGGCTATTGCAGTGACCACTGCGAATCTTACATTCATGTGAGCATTATTCATTACACCCTCAATGGTTAAAAACTTTGTGTAAGGAGACTCCATGCACACTCCGCACCATCTGCCTGAAACTTTGGAGGAATAGCTGCCACAGAACTTCAAACATGTCCGCCTGTCAGTTATTCTAAGGACAAGAACTTACATATGCCTTCAAACCCTGTTAAACTCTCTGCAGACTTAAAATGATCAGGCTTGTTGTGAATGTTTTTTTTTTTTAAAAGGTTGTGCTAAACAAAGCACAATAGCTGAAGCTGGAGGCCCCACAAAGACAGCCTGTTATACTGGGATCAACTTTATTTAGAAAGCCTTGGTCTTTATTGGAATAGTTAAAGTGTAGTGATATTGATGTGATTTTCAAAAACAGTCATTACGTAATAAACACTGTACTTATGTATATTCACATCATCTCAGAATCCTATGATGAAACTGGCTTAATGTATATTTATATTGTTAATAGTCTATTTAAAGTCATACTTTGTCTAAAATAACATTGTTAAAATACTAGAGACTTGTGTTTGCTTGAAAATGCCTCATCACTGGGACATTGTCATCTAATTTTTTGTTTGCATGCATTAAAAATTGTCCTTTGTTTTTTTTATTTAGAAAGTTCAATAACTAACCAGCAGGCACACTTTCTGGAGGTTTAGTAGCTATCGACTTAGTAGTTAAATACTTATTGGATCATGTAAAATGTTATTTTATTTTTGTTTAGTAAGATATATTAAAACATCTAATTGCCTTTTCGCCATTATAAATGTGGTGTAAAAATCAATTGATATTTTTATATTTTTATATTGCTTCTGGACATATGTATATGTTGTTTTTAATGGTAATAAAGATTAATATTAGATAACTACTGTATGTGTCCTTCATTTTGCCCTCAATGTAAGCTGTTCTTCTCCTTTATTTCTAACATTGCATAAATTAACTTAGAATTGCTTCAATTGATGATTACAAAATGATGTTCTTTTTCTGTTCCATAAAAAGTTTTAAAAAACAAAATGAGGAATCGTCATGTTCAAGTGGAAGTCCTTACATACACCTGGACAAATGTGAACATTGTCGTAAAAATGGTCTCAGAAAAATTTACAAAATATGTCTTCTACCAGTGGACAAACATAAATATCTGGGACCAGGTCTCATCCATGCATGACCTTTCTGTGATTAACCTGATCCTCATGACTCAAGTTCTGTCTGCCGCATGTAATGGGACCATTTGGTTGCTACAGCTAATCTATAAATCCTGCAACAAAATGAAAACAACAACTGGTCTAACTGACACACAAGTATAACACTTCTCCAATCACATTGCCTGTTCTCAGTTAATGTATTGTTTTCCCTTTTATCTCATCTCCACTTCAGTCAATACCCTCTGTGCTTGTGCTGGGTAACTATGGTGATGGTTCAATGTAGGGGTTTGGTTACATCAGACATGGATAGTGGCACTTGACCCAGTTCAGCAGGAGCCTGATAAGCAACAGAGCTATTGGTTGCACACACCTCCATCATTACCATCATCATTATAATCACAGGCACAATCCCAATCTTACGTCTTTGTTTTCTTGTGCAATTTTCTGAAATGTCACCTACTTTAGACTTATATCACAGTATGTCAATGGAAAAAATACATTAAATATCTGCTTTAAAGTGTGCCGACTATGAATGGTCTGGAAAGTGTAGCAATAAAGTTTTTCTTTGTATTCAAAGGAAGATTTGCTTTTATCTTCCCCTCTTTCTGCCTCTGCTGGCTTCAAACAGTTGATTTCAGATAAAGCCAGGTGAGACAATAAAAAAGATCCACCTTTTTTTTCCACACTCACACACACATACTTGTGTGGTTTACGGGGACTCTTCATTGGCGTAATGATTTTAATACTAAAGTAATCAAATTTTCTAGCCCCACCCCTAAGCCTAAACCTTATCTAAAACCGGTGTCGTTTTTTATTTAAAAATTGTCATTTTACACGTCACAATACACGAGTGTTCCTATAAACCACATATACCAGTACACACACACATACTGATAACCTTATTAGACAACATTAATACACCTTTAATAAGATTAACTGAAATTAGAAAAAAGTCGAACAGGCTGACTAACTTGGAATGAATCAGCAACCAGAGCATTCTCAGAGTTGAAATCCCGTTTCACTTCAGCACCCATTTTATGCCACCCGGATCCTGAAAAACCCTTTGTTGTTGAGGTAGATGCTTCCATTTAGGAAGTGGGAGCCATCTTGTCGCAGAAACATGGTTTTCCCCCCAAGATGTTCCCGTGCGCATTCTTTTCCTGTAAACTGTCAACGCCCAGCAGAACTATGATGTGGGCAATAGGGAATTATTAGCCATTAAGTTAGCCCTTGAGGAGTGGCGTCATTGGCTAGAGGGGGCTACACATCCGTTCACTGTGATAACTGACCACAAAAACCTAGAATACATACGTACAGCTGAACGACTTAACCCCTGTCAAGCCCGTTGGGCATTATTCTTCACCCGTTTTGATTTTACAAGAATACCAAGGCAGATGCACTCTCTAGACAGGCCAAACCCATACCCAAAACTAAGGATCCTAAACCAATCATTTCTGAAAGAATGCTTGTAGCTCCAGTTCAGTGGGATCTCCAGACTGAGATCTTACTGGCAAATAAATCCCTGCCACAGCCAGCTGAATGCCCTGAAAATTGTTTGTTCGTTCCCAAGAAATATAGAGATCAAGTAATCACTCAGGTCCATGAGAATCCCAGTTCAGGCCACCCTGGAATTACGGCTACCGTGCATCTTCTAGAAAATCATTACTGATGGCCTTCAATCACAAAGGACACAATAAAATTTATACAGAATTGTTCGGTCTGCCAAACTTCAAAGAATCCACGACAGCTTCCAGCTGGCCTTCTTCAGCCACTGCCCACACCTCAACGCCCCGGTCCCATATAGCGATAGACTTTATCACTGACCTCCCGAACTCACAAGGTAATACCACAATCCTCACCATCGTGGACCGGCCTACGACTGATCCCCCTGCCCAAACTACCCTCTGCTTTGAAAACCGCCTAACTACTTTGCAACTTTTTGTTTAGAATTTATGGACTACCAGATGACATAGTCTAGGACCGGGGGCCTCAATTCACATCTAGAGTATGGTCATCCTTCTTCAAGGGTTTAGGAGTAAACATTAGTCTCACGTAAGGATATCCCCAGTCATATTGTCAGACCGAACGCTTAAACCAAGAAATAATCAGGTTCCTTTCGAGCATACTGTCAACAGAGACAATCTGATTGTAGTAGATTTCTGATGTGTTCTGGGATTCCAGCCACCACTATTTCCTTGGTCAGGAGAACCCACAGATCTACCTGCAGTTACAGACTGGTTGCAACGCAGTGAAGAAGTGTGGGATAGAGCCCACACATACCTGTTACATGCTGTTCGTCGCCAGACAGATCAAGCTAACCAACGTAGACGACCTGGTCCTAATTTTTCTGCAGGACAATGGGTATGGTTGTCCACGAAAGATCTTCGTCTCCGGTTACCCTGTAAAAAGCTCAGCCCAAGGTACGTGGGACCATTTCAAATAATTAGAATGATTATTCCTGTTTCTGCCCATCTTAAATGACCTAACCATTTCCGTGTTTCTCCTACTTTCCATGTGTCCCTAATGAAACCCGCTATTGCTCCGGTTGGAGATGCTGAAGGGGGGCTCCGGGTACTGGCCCCTCCAATCATGGTAGATGGCAAGGAGGTGTACTGGGTCAACCAACTCCTAGATTCCCGTCGCAGGGGAGGGAGAATACCTCGTGGACTGGGAGGGGTACGGCCCAAAGGAGCATTCGTGACTCAACAACGGGGATATCCTAGAACCCACTTCCACAGAGTTCCACAGAGCACATCCTGAGAGGCCGGCCCCTAGACCAAGAGGTAGACCCCATCGACGTTTGCCTCCTCGCATCAGGAGCCCCTCGCAAGGGGGGGGGGGATTTAGCTCTGTTATGGAGGAGGCCCCCGCATCAATTCCTTCGCGCCGTCAGAGGGAGCAATCACCAGAATATTAGACCTCTCCGGACTACAATTCTCAGAGACTCATTTCAGTTCCTGTTTGTCACATGGTCCCACATACGATTTGCTGTTTGTCACATGGCTCGCGTATGCGGGCTATTTAAACGCTCTGACTTGTATGGTTCATTGCGATGTTCATTTCAAAGCAGAAAATGTCTATTGGATTATTGATTGATTGCTGCCTGCCCCCGACTCCGCTTTGGATTACAGTTAATAATTGTTTGCTGCCTGCCTTGACCCCTGTCTGTATTATCAACCCTGAGTTTGTCTAGCCTACTACAGTTTTGTCTGATGTTGATTTATACCTTTTGCCTGTTCGATTTGAGAATAAATACACTGCGAATGGATCCTCATGTCTCCGCGTCTCCGTCACAGTAGCCTATATATTTATGTGTCTGCACAGTTCTTGTTTTTGTACTGATGTGAACAAAAGTTTAGTAAGTGTAAGTATGAACTAAGTATAAGTTTAATATGTAGTAACTAAATGTGTCTGAAATTAATGAACTCATACCAAACCAAATGTGCCTTTTTCAAAGACAGATTATGAGAAATATTGTCTAACTTTAAAAAATATGTAGATTTATGAAAGAAAATAATTATAATGCAAAAATAAACTCAACTGATCAAAATGATTTGCTGCCATGTGTGGGTGTTTCTGCATTCTGCATTTACTTGCATGTATCTGCATTTTAGTGTGTGTATCGGAAGCAGGGAAACAAGATTTTACATTATTAGTGTAAAAAGTGCAGAAGGTAAAGCTAAATCTATCTGACATATACATGTAATATCCATGTAGTATTTTAATTCTAATATACAGTGTCTTAATAAATCATTAAACAAAAAGAGTACAATGGGGTTAAAGCTAAATGTTGTGTTTTAAGGTAATTTGAGCAAAAGTAATTTTTAAAATATGTGGTTAATGTAAATAATCTGAATCTTTGAAACTGCCACACATATGCTGAGACAAAATACTTTGTTGTTTTTTTTATTTTTTTTTCAACATTTAAACCAATAGTTAATCTATGCAATAAGAGAAAGAATAGTTTTTGGTAAAACCCCTTCTTGTGTCAGGGGCTAAAAGCCCTCACAGCTTTGTTATAGAATAATTTTTCATTTATTGTTTAGGTTAGCCAATAAAGTTTTGTACTAATGTTATTTCAAACAGAGCAAAGCTCTGCTCAGGATTCTGCCTCTTAAAATGTTTGTGGCTTTATGTATGTTTGTTGTGTATGTTTGTTTTAGTATGCCAATGCAGAGATAATCTTACAATCTGTTTATATTACTACAATCTAATTCTTCGACATTACTACAAATGCTCATTCCTGATTATTTCACTCTGTGTGCGTGCACATGCTTATTTGTATACTCTGTCTCGCCTTCTCCAGCAGGTCTGGCTCAGGTAACAGATGGATTGTGAAGAGCTTGTCGCTTATCTGTCAGTGCTTGTTTGTGAAGAGAGCTTTCATGAGGACTCTATTATAAGTCTTTCCATGTGGACAGGGGGTGAGGCTAAGGTCAGCGTACACAATAACATAAAGACCAGCAGTGTCAGTGGTGGCACACAAAATGTGAAACCTTACCTTGATAATTTTTTCATCATTCCAGAAATCAAGCGCAGAGGCCTATTCAAAAAAACAAAACAACAATAGGTTACTTGGAATTCTACATTAAAAGAATAAATGCACATCTGATGGAACCAGGCAGCATTTAAAAATGCAACCCTGAGGATATTGCCCTTGGGTATATGAATGAAGTCATCAATGATCAGGTCAGTCTGACCCGATTCAGCCATATTTGCTGCTTCTTGTGTTATTATTGATTTTAAAAAATATTTCATTAAGATGAAACAGAATCAAATGAAACCCGTAGGGAACTGAAAGCCGCATGTCTGCCCTTGTTGCTGATTCTGTTTGTTCTAACCCAGAATGCCATGCAACCCTCAGTTGTGCATCTCAGTCATGCTTTTTCTGTCTCAGAAACCTTTTCAGACAGCCCAAGGGAGCGACACAAGCCTGCTGTATTTTCATTCACAGACAAGAGCATGTTTGAGTGAGACAGTAAACCTTAGGGGTGGGGGGGCAGGAAAGATGCAATGTAAGAAAGTGATTAAAAGGTGTTTTAGGGTCACCATTATTACATGCAAGAAACTGTTTAATTCATCTCAGCTCATGTTTAGGCCATGGCTGTTGTGGTGTGGTGCTGGTTTGCTCACTTTTTTGTGGCTTTAAACCTTTGTTTTGCGTTTGGCTGTGGACCTATTATGCATGCAAAGCTTTATATTTGCATCAACAAAATTAGATTCTCACAAGCAAAAAAGTTCCTCTGTACTGAATGCGATGTTTGTAAGTTCAGATACAGGAACTAAGGATTAATTGCAGATGAATGACTGAGTTATAGCTGAATACAGATTCCATTTTTAAGAGCTTTGCTCTGTTTCTTGAAACCAGAGTTAAAAAACTAGGACAGTCTGGTTTTATTTTTAGAAGAGGAATAATCAGTATTTGGACCAGTGGTTAGTCCTCATCCCCCATAAAGTGTATTCAAAGACTTTTTCTAGAGACTCTGGTCTCTAGATATGGCTTGCTTACCTCCTTCAATGTATGTCAATGTCTCACTCCTTTATATGTCTTTGTACAGGCAAAAGGCAAGCCACGTGATTAGAGGTATTGTTTATGTCTGTAGCACAAATAATGTATTAAAATTGATATTTATGGTTAGTGTACAGAAACCTCAGTGTAAGTCAGAGCAATAGTAATATTAGAGCTTACCTTAGCAAACACCACTTCCATGTGAAGCATAAAGATAAATATATATATTATGTATAAAAATTAAAGAGAATGTTCTTTTCCAAGCACACTATCATCTTTCACACCTCTATTTATATCTTTGCAGGTTTGCATGTTTGTTTTTTATATGCTATTACCATTGTTTTACTTACTCTGAGTTCTGCTAATGTCTCTCCTAACGTTGCCATCATTAGTTCTGCACTGATATACAGTGATGTAAAGTGGATTATGTGTTTGGTGGGCATGGAAAACTGAGTGATGTGACGATCATGTGCATGTCATGTGTCTGTTATGTCTCAGTATGACATCTGCTCGTGATGAGGTGAGAGAACGCTTGAAGGCATTTGTTGTGAACAACTCACACACATCTTCAAAATGACATGACACTCGGAGAGTCATCATCTGCCTTCTGTCTCTATATTCAAGTCAGCCAGAAGATATTTAAATAAGCTTTTATAAGAGAAAAATAAAAGAAGAGGAAGGAAGAAAAGAAAGGAAAGAAGTGAAGAGAGAGGAGGAGAGATAAAGAACTTTAAATTCCATGAACAGGCAAAGTAGGGCATGTTTCAAAAAAAGAGGGCCTAAAGATTCATGGGGGAAGAGAGAAAGTGTTGGATATGTGGAACAGAAGAAAGGTGGGTAAAGTGTCATTTACACTGGTATTTGTAACACAGGGTCACATCAAATTTCTCTTTAGTGGTAATAAAGTAAATTGTGACTCTAAAGATGGTGTGATGCAAAACTTGTGGAGGAACCAGAGACCAACAGCATTCAATCTTGTACCCATGTAGCATCTAACTCCGGAGTCTGTGGTTAAGGTTGTAATCCTCAGGACATCTGGATGGAAGCCATTGGAAAGCATTCTGCCCTGATACTGCACACTCTCTCACGCAAACAAACACTCATTATTCACATATGAAGTGATATTAAATGTGTGTAATTTAACATTAACAAGCATTTAAGGTAATTTCCTCTGATAGTTCATAAATACAAATACAAACATACATTTATAAGCACATACGTGTTGCAGCTCAGAAATATTGTTTTAGCAGAATTTCCATACATCTCCCCAAAATCACTGTTAAACTGTTTTTTTTTTCAAAAACACAATGTACACAAAACTTGCTGTAACAAGCATAAATCATGCTCTACATTAGTTTGCACAAAAAAGAAAAAACGTAAAGATTAAATATCTATATCATCTAGCATTAACTTGGAGGTTTAAAACCAACACTCAGTTTTGTCAAACATTGAGTTTAACACACCACACTGACATGGTTATCACAGTAGATAAACAGAATGAATCCATAACTTCTTTTCCATGATCTACCATAATGGAGGAAATGCAAATGTTACAACTGTAGTTTGTTGTCTCCCTCTAGTGACATACACAAAAATTAACGTCTGTAATGTAGTGTTTTCTAACTTGTGAATTAACTAGATTTCCTGAACTTTATATATATAAAACATATAAACATTTTACATACTGCTCTTGTTACTCCTCAATGTGGTGGTTCCTGAAGCAGCAGCAGTATTGCCAATAGAAATCTCACTATAAAACATAAAAACATTTGTCAGCATATGAAGAGACTGTATATCCTTAAACTGGACACACATATGGTAATATCACATAAATAATTTCATCCTGATCAATATTTGTTAGTTGTCCACGTGTTGTAAAACATTTGTATTTTGCTGTTGCTGTACTTGAAAGGTGGTTGTGTGGTTGTGAGTGTTTTGTAAAACATCAATCCTAAGTATTTCACTTCTGCAATTAATTTGAACCAGTTAGCATACAGACTATTCAAACACTGTTTTGTAGGGATTTTCAGCCTTAGGGGTACTATGTGTTTTTGTAAACATTATATTTTGTAAAAAAATGTAAGCTTAAAGTTTGCAAATCTCCCATTCCAACCTACACTGGAATGTTTAATTTTTCAAATGAAACCGTCTGTTTTTGTGTCATTGTAATATTTACAAATGTTTGATTGACCCCATCTACTGTGTGTTTGTATTGTACATGGTGTTTTATTTATGTTTTATTTACTGCTTTCTACATTTCTATGTTATTATCTACTCACAACTAAATCTCTTTTATCATATTCTATATGCAAACTCAAAGCCTAACGCCTACCTTATCTAAAACACTATTATTTTGCTGCCTTGAAAACACTGGTAAATCTGTCTTAAATTGTACTTTGCAATAGCAAGCCACATAACAGTTTAAATAAAATTGTAACTTTTAAAATGTGTTGTAAATTGTAAGAAAAACAGGGGTAATGAAGAATAGCAAAATACCTCCATGTCAGTGAAGAAGTTATGCTCATGAATAATGTTCTCATTGTCCCGTTTAATCAAATTAAACTGATTGATAATCTGATGTTTCTGCAAGCTAAACCCGTTGTCTCTGAAGTACAGTACTGCTGACATTTGCTTCTTGCTAGAAATGGGAAGGGACAGTAAGTATCTGAACACATAATTTGCTGTGTAGCTGAACGAAACAGTAAAATAGTGATATATTGAAACGTCATGCTATACCTACCTGATGTCTGGGTAGTTACTAACTAATGGCTGTAAAAGATCTTTAATACTTTTCTCATTTTCCATTCCGATAATGTCAGTAAGGTAATTTCCCAGTGGATACAGCCAGTTTAAGGAGGATCCCTGAGTACACAGAAACACTTGGAGATCAGTGGAAAAAGTGAAAAATTCTATTTTATATTCCATATGGCAGATTCTTTGTGAATTTTACCATTTCATCAAACAGCTTCCTAAGCTCTTTCGGTAACGCTTTAGATTACAACCCGCAAAGAACCGCGTAAGTACACTGAACTTACGGTGTAAGTTTTTGTAATTACAGTGTACCTATAAAGAACTTACGG
>JAZGTJ010007238.1:0-23245 GCA_036877575.1 Botia almorhae
ATTCAAAATATAACTGACAGCAACAACATTTTCAGACTATTTGCATATTGAATTCTAAATGGTCTTTTTTCTTGTATCTATATGCAAACTGGCTTGCAAATTGATCTAGGAATATGTTTATATGCTACCATTTATAGCCACCTTTATGGGCTGCCCAAACAGGAAATGCTCCACTCATAGCGTGAGATGGTTGGTCAAAGACATCTCTATTAAAAAATAGGTCAGATGGACACAAGAATTCTATCCACCGAACTTTACAACATAGCTTTCTCTAGTAAACCTTCCATCCACTGCACAATAACTGTGTTGATTGTTGTGTACAGCTGACAGTTGAAATCATGACACATGCTAAGTATCATTACAATGACAAGACAACTCATTTCATTTATAACCTGCACTTACCTTAACTTCTGCTTCTTTGCAGCTTGACAAACTCTGGTACTGTATCAGGTACTGTACTGTATCAGGAAATGCTAATCATCTTTGTTGTTATCATTTAGCATGTGTTGTGACTGCTGTTTCAGAGAGTCTGTTTTCATGTTGAGCCTGTCCCTCAGGAGCTGCACTAAAGATGCTTTCAAAATAAGGGTGTTCTCCTCTGAGAAAAGAAGAGAGCTGGAGAGAGACAGAGATGGAGAGACTGTGTTGTTACACTCCTGGAAACGCATTTGTATTATCAACCTCATGACCTTTAGTGATTGTGCCACTGTGTGACATTACATCCTGTCTTCTTTTCATGTCTGCTTCAGTCCATAGCGACAGAGAGCAGAGAGAGTGAAGCACTTACTGGTTTGATCTAATGAAAAAACAAGAGGAATAGAATTACAGTAGCCTTTCGCAACATTAGATGCAAGATAAAAAGAGCAGAAACAATAATTCTCTCTGTGAAAATCATTTCACCAGACAACACAAGGCTTTCATCTGCTCTTTAAGATGTCAGCTTATCAACCAATTTATTAGTGGCTATTATAAAATTGATAGCTGTGGTTTTGAATGCTGATTAGTCAATACAATATTCTTGAGTCTTATAACAGCTATGACATGAAACATCTATTAACCAGCTAATGTGTAATTCACTGCTTACCATCCACACATCCAGGCCAACTACTAACCTTAGCTATCAGAAGTCAATCCTCAAACCTCTGAAAGATGTGACCTAAAGAGCAGTTTTAAAGAAGAGTAAAGTAATAGTTCACCCAAAAATGAAAATGAACAATCTATGTTCATTCCAACAGAAAAGTTGGATTTTTAAAGAGTATCCTTTGGGCTCTGTTATAAATGATGACCCCCATTAATGAAGAATTCATGAGGAAAAATGAATTCTGCTTTAAAACCATACACTTGCCACCTAAGTTTCCATTGTAAGTGTACTTTAGTAGACTTTTTACAGTCTGAGTAATGATTGGTATATTGTCTGTGGCAATCAACAGGCCACAGATACTGCACACAAATTAATTTGAAAAAACTTGAAAAAAAGATTGTGTGTAAAAGTCTGATGTGTGTGTTTGTGTGTGTGTGTGTAGCACAGTACAGTGGTCAGAGCTGCACACTAACAAGAGGCATGTTATTGCTTATGGGCATGTGTCATGTAAATACGGCACATGGTATATAAATAGTAATAATTAATTACCATCATATATAGCCTACAACATGGTATTAGCATTAGATACCTTTACTGTACCATGATACTACTGCAATACTTTTTGTAAAGGTAAACATTACTTTTTTTATTTTAGACACTTGTTCTT
This sequence comes from Botia almorhae, assembly GCA_036877575.1. Classification (NCBI taxonomy): domain Eukaryota; kingdom Metazoa; phylum Chordata; class Actinopteri; order Cypriniformes; family Botiidae; genus Botia; species Botia almorhae. The sequence goes on from JAZGTJ010007238.1 coordinate 1,749, forward strand.
TAAATAATCTTATAACATTATCTCTCTCTTTTTCTTTCTCACTTTTATTGATGCAAGACCTTTATACTTTCCCAGAATACCAAGCAGCAAACCATTTTTTCTCTGAATATGTGTGCCCACATTATTTGAGAAACCCATATTCTACATTCAGAATATTCAAAATATCTATGTCCAAACAAATCAGCAAGCATTCACACGCAAACACTAACAACAATATTTGTTTATGTAAAGTAACATATTTGTTTTTGTGGTATAGCTGTAGGTGTGTGTAGAGAAGTGCAGGATTGTGTTTAGATGTGTCTAGTCTCTAGTGTTGTGTCTTTTTAACACCTTTCTAATTAATCCTTTAGTGTCTGAAAAAAATCACAGCTGACATCTTCACACCTTCACACACACACACACACACACACACACATACAGGCAGGAAGTAAAAAATAGCATGAACAAACTCACACTTAAATATAAGTGAAAATATATTACGACTAAATCTAAACAGATAGAGATTTAAACCACATACTGACAGTGACGCTTTCTGCTGTCTCAGGGAAACATTGAATCATACACACTGTAGGAATTTAATTGTACATGATATAAACAACATAGGCCAGCATGAATTTGTGGTGAGTCTTCTGTATTGAAAGCTGTATTCTGAACAAAATAGAGACTAATATAGTCCAAATGCCTGAAATATGCAGGAACATTATATATATAACAGAAATGTACAGAAATACCACAAAATATCCATCTCTTTATTTCCTTATAAAAAATCTATGATTACGCACATAATCCCTGGAAACATTTGGTTTATTCTAATTCCTCTCCTGTCTGAGACGTGTCTTCGATTTTTTAAACATTAAATTCTGATACATTCTAACAGTCCTGTAAATGGCAACCTGCATCACATTTTTGCATTCACAGACCCCAAAAGGGGTTTCGCCGAAACACTGAAAGGGAATGGGAAGAGGCATTGTCATGCTCTTAAACAGACCAAAATCACAAACAAAATGAATCAGTTTTAGGTCTTCTAAGGTCATATAATATCAGTGTGTTAGGAAAAGCCATTTTCTCAATTGTTATTCATTTCAGAGCTGCGGTGGAGGAGAAAGCCTCACACAGATATTTGAAATTGCATTTATATTTGTTTCTTATGGCTTCAGAAGATTTTTACAGTGGTATAGGTAGTGGCTTTTATGGAATTAAGCCCCTTACCTATTCACTTTTTATTGTGTGAAAAGAACAGTCAGGATATTCTGTAAAACATCTTTTTTGCGTTTCAAGGATAAAAGAAAATCAAATGGGTTTCATCAAATTAAATGAGGGTGAGTATTTTATGGCAGAAGTTTTATTCTTGGGTAAACTACCCCTTTAAACCAACTGTGTTATTTATAGCAGAATTGTACGGGTAAGTGTCAGCAAGAAGATAAACACTTAGAAATGTAAATTTCTGTAATAAACTTAATCACTGGCAGATGATCATTTCCACACCAAGGTTAAAGTAAATGACAAGATTTTGCCTGTGATGAAAAAACCCTCTCTCTACACAAACAGACCAACACACACACACACATTACTGTGCACAAGTAATATACACATCCACATTTTAGGTGCTACTGTGGCAAAGCTGTCCAAATGGGCTTTGAACTGTTTCATTGAAGCCACCCGATTCTGTCCTGACGTGGCAGTGTTTGGTCCTGCAGGGAAACACAAATCCAGCAGCATGAACAGGGAACAGCACTAATAAAATCTGATGGGTTATTTGGTCCATGGCCAAGATAAACAAAAACTTAGGTAAAATATTGTACCTTTTTTTCCCTTTTCCACCCACTGATAAAGAACTACAGCTGTACAGATCACTGAAACACACATCACACAAACATAGACACACAAGCACACACAGAGATTAGTCTGTTTTCTAAAAGCACAACAGTGAGGTTAACTGAATTATATTTACATTAAAATGATATTTAATATATTTTCTCTTCAGTCAGTCATTTAAAATGTCCACACTGACGTAGCTGATTAAATTTTACTGATTCGAAAGAGAGCCCTACAGAGACACACACACCACCAGGACCAAAAATAACCATAAATAATGTCTATTTGTAGCACACACACACTGTGAAAGGCTTGTGTCAGTCACACACACACTTATCTCCCCTGAGGCAGGATGTGCCACTTTCCATATCTTCTAGCTAGCTTCCAAATCTTCTAGCTTGTCAGGTGAATTTAAGTGATGTTGTGTCACCACAGCAGTCATTAGCAGTTCTCTCATTGTCACCATCGGAGATGACGGGTATGACAGGTGGATTATGGGTAGTGAAGCCCCCCGGGTTAACAGCCTCTCACTGAACACACTGCTGTCATTATTACCCAGAAAATCAGACAGATCTTGCCCGCTGCATGATACTCATGAAACATTAACACAGCATTACTTTTTGAATATAATACCACTGTAATAGTTTGTATGCATTTTTTCATGTAACATTGAAAATTTGGTACTCCACAGGTCAAAATGTGATCTCTGTAATAACTTAATTGTTTTCCAAGGCAGCAATGAGATTAAACTGAGAGCAAATTCTTTCCCCTGCATCTCAGATGTTTCTCCTAAGAAAACGCCCCAGTACTCACATGTACCTCCTCAGAAATTCAGATCAGATCTCAACAGTCACAAAGGCAAAAGATTTGCCAATCAAATTCAGTTCAACGGAAATGCCATGGATGTAACCATACATATAGTGAATTCACTCATTTTTCCAATTCTGTACTTTAGAGATGACTACCGGGACTGAGCTTCAAAGACAGCAAGCCACATTCAATCACCATTATAACCATCAAGACGAGCAGAGTTAGAGTGAACTCTAACTGAGATCTTGAGGTCTCTTGAGCTATGAAAACGCAAACAATGAGCACTACAGTTTGCCTCTGGGAAAGACTCACGGTCCTGAAAGCTGATTATATAATGGTAACTGCCAAAACTATTATATTTGTGTTTTTAAGTTATATTCTACACAATTTACTTACCCTACATATATACACATATTTAATAATGCTGGGGTCCTAAACAGATGCATTTGACCAAGCAGACTGCAAAATTATAGTGTGGGTGACGTCATGGCTGTGTAGTAGTTGTCCAGCATACAGCATCTGATCTCTAGTTACTGTACACACAACCTCAACAAACCACAACAGCAAGCTTAAAAAAAGCAAGCACACACAGGCTGAGGAGGACAGAGGAGAACAAGCAGGTCAAAAGAAATTAACACAGCGCAGTATAGTTAAACACACACAAACATCGGGAAAATGTGGAAAATTGAATGTAACAATACACACAAAAATGTTTTTATGAAGGTATTTACACAGAATTGTGTCTGTGTTAAAGTGACCTATTTGTCAGATATGGTAACCCATACCCGAAATGTGACCTCTGCATTTAACCCATCACTGGTGAGGAGTAAACACACACTGCAAGTCGTGAACACACACACACCCGGGGCAGTGGGCAGCACATTACTCCGCCCGGGGAGCAATTGGGGGTTAGGTGCCTTGCTCAAGGGCACTTCAGTTGCAACCCCCCAGTGCTGGAATCGAACCAGCAACCTTCTGACAAGCCCAACTCACTAACCAGTAGGCCACAACTGCCCCCAAAAATGGGCTTTTGTTGACCTATATGACTCCTGAAACCAATGGCACTAATGAGGCCCAGGTTTCAGTGGATCAGGTTTCAGAGTGTGTGGTGTGTTTTGATGCCCCAGGTCTGTCTGTGACTAATGGTTTACATCATCTCAGAGATAGATGCTAAACAAAGCCCTGATTCACTTAAACAACAAACAACTGCAGGCCTCAGAAACAGACATAGTAAAACAGAGACACAGTCTAACCGCTGTGCTGTGCACTGCAATCCAATCACAAACAATACAGATTCAAAACTAGGGCAAGCATCACTATTACTGTTGCTGATAGTAAGGGTTAGTGATTTAATCCGACCTGTCTGTCAAGTGTGTAAATGTATATATTTCAAATCCAAAATGTAAATGACAGTGAGTTCATACCAAACAGAAATGCTATTGTGTGTGCGTGTCCAATAAATTGTGGCAAATAAATGAAGCTTAATTTTTTTTGGCCCTTGTGTTTGGAGAGTTTGGTTGGCATCTATTGTGTCTAAAATACACATATTAAACAGGGGGAAAAAATTAACATTCATTTTTTCCTATTACTTCTAACATGTAGATAAGTCTTTCTCTGTCTGTAACGGAATAGGGTTTGTATGCCATGAAGTAACAATGACGGAGGAGCGGAACGAGGAGTAATAAACAGAAAAGGTATTTAATAATGTGAACAAATATACAAACACTAACCGTTAAACTAAACCCAAGACTAGAAACATAAAAGTACAGGAGTGTTAACAGACCATAAACATCCACAAGGAGTACACTAACCACAATCATTCACAAAACACAATAACCGACAAACGTGACATCAGAAGGGAGAACTTAAATAGCAATACACATGAATGGAAAACAGGTGATTATCATTAACTTAACACAGGAAGTTAACCAACTAAGGGAAAAACGGACCAAAACAATAAATTTTAAAATAAGAGTCAAGGAAACTGTGACACTGTCCACACTGATGGCAAAAATGCTGAGAATAAGAGCATATTTGATATTTAGTATAAAGCTATAACAAAATGTTGGACCAATGAGATTTGACTGTAGGTGGGACTACCCAGTGGGACGCCACACAAATAAATTACAAACTTGTTGCTTGTTCATTTGTTGCTTTTTGAGTCATTAAAACATGGTTTATTATTCAGTTTTGTTTGCACTGATAAGCTAATTTTGGAAAGATACATTTATTTACACACTTGCCACTTTAATGTAATCAGTTTGTGTGGTCTGTGGGAATCAAACCTATGACCTCTGTGTTGCTAGTGCCATGTTTCACCAGTTAGAAAACGCTAGAGGAACACCAGCAGCAGTTTGTCATTTAAAGTGAAAATCATTATTTCAGTCACAGACAGTCTTGCTAAAGGTCAAGCCTCTATGGTCAGGAGGTTACAACATCTCACCTGGCAGCGGGGAATGAGTGCGCTTCACTCTGGCACTCTAAGGATGTGAAATGAGAGAGATCAGAGCTCCGGTCAGGCATTTCTGTGGCCTTCTCGTGCCATTCGGTGGCATTCTGTGGCATTCTCAAATGACATATTTCCTAGACAACGCTGCTGACATTACAATGATTTGTGTGAGGTGCTAAGCAGGAGTGACAAGCTCTCTGCAGAGGAGTTGTGGAGAAAACATCTCTTGCTTGGTAACAACAATCACTTCTGTAATGTGTAATTTGAACTGTGAGGAATCCAAAATAATATTCCTCTCGGGTTGCCCACGCCTCCTACAGATAAACAGGAGAAAACAAAATCCTCCTCCCTTTTCTATCTCGCCAGCTCTGCCCAGGATAAACCCACACGCTCACAAAACCCTGTGATATTACATCATAATGGCCTTAAACAGACATCATACATCTGATCCAAAACCTAGGGAGCTGCCTTACTTCAGAAGACTGCATCCTAATGGAACCTAATGCTTTAATTTGGGACGCTTCACAGACAGCATTTTTGCATGTTGCTAATACACAATAATGTAATGAGCATAATGATTCATATCACACACATATATTGGGTGAAAGTCAGTTTTAATTATACAGAACTATTTTCTTCTGTTCTGAGAATAAGGTATAAAATATAGTATAAAATATGTATTTTATACTATCATAATAAGCACGTAACTAGAATTTTCGAAATTAGCTTCCTTCCAGAAAGAATGCATGCATATTGCATTAGATTTTGGCCAGAAGGTACCTTACATGACGGCAGATAGGGTTTATCATACTTCCTACAGGTTTATTACTTATGAGGCAAAATTATAAATAATACAGTAACAGTTTAAAAAAAAATACTTTTTCAGAGGCTCCTGGGGCATATGGCATTCACGGCCATGGTCACACCGCTCGGCCTGATGCATATGAGACCACTGCAGCACTGGCTACATGGCCAGTCCCGGGGTGGGCATGGTGCCGCGGCACACACTGTGTGGTTGTCACACCGTCCAGCCGCCAAACCTTCCACCCTTTGTTGGACATTGCCTTTCTACAGGCCGGGGTGCCCTTAGAACAAGTGTCCAGACATGTTGTTGTGACAATGGATGCCTCCAAGTTGGGCTGGGCCATGGGCAGGTGGCTTTGGGTGGGTTACGCTCACGTCGCATGTCTCAACTTGCCCGCCATCTCCTCCTCTGGAGTCAACGGCCAACACGCTCTCACGGCAGCTGACAGGCCCAGGAGAGTGGAGACTCCATCCCTAGGTGGTCCAGCTGATCTAGAGTCGATTTGGGGAGGCACAGGTGGACCTGTTTGCTTCCCACAAGTCCTTCCACTACCCGCTGTTTTATTCCCTGTTTGAGGCACCCCTCGGGACAGATGCGCTGGCACACAGCCGGCCCCGGGACCTACGCAAATACACATTTCCAAGGAGGACAAGGAGCAAGTATTGCTGGTTGTGCCATTCTGGCCCGCCCGGACCTGGTTTTTTAGACCTGGTGCTCCTTGCGACAACCCCTCCCTGGCAGATTTCCTTGAGGAAGGACCTTCTTTCTCAGTGACGGGGCACTATCTGGCACCCGTGGAGGTCCTGAGTGACCTGCCTCCGGGTGTGGTGGATACTATCACTCAGGCAAGGTCTGCTTCCACCAGGTGGGCTTACGCCTTGAAGTAGAGCCTCTTTACTGACTGGTATTCTTTCCATGAAGAAACCCCTACACTTGCCCGATCAGCTCAGTGCTTTCCTTTCTGCAGGAAGGGTTGGAAAGGAGGTTGTCCCCTTCCACCCTGAAGGTGTATGTGGCCGCTATATCGGCCCATCACCTAGTAGTAGAAGGTAAGTATTTAGGAAAGCATGAGCTGGTCATCAGGTTCCTATGGGGCGCCCAGAGACTGAACCCTCCGAGGCCACCCCTCTTTCCCTCTTGGGATCTTTCCGTAGTCCTTTCGGGGCTTTGTGGGAGCCCCTTTCGAGCCGCTTGAGTCAGTCGAGCCTAAGAGTCTGTCTCTCAAGACAGCGCCTGTCTAGAACCTGTGTCCTCCCATGTGTTGGGGCACACTGACTAGTGGGCGGGAGGACATTGTGGACCAGAGGAACAGGGGCAGTGGACCGTCCCAGGAGGTAGGACCTACACAGAGACATTTCCCATAGGTAGTACTGCCTTGTCAGTCTGTACCTCATTTCCACACATTATCTCCTTTAGCGGGGTGTGATTTCCGCAACGCACTTTCTCTGGAACGTGCATTTTCCCCAGTGTTTCTAGTGGCTATACTGAGAGAGGAAGGAGACCTGTGCACTGAGGTGCCCTCTCTTGGGGGGATATGAATGATCGCCATTACCTCTCTGCGTCTAGGCTCCGCACCTGACTGGGCTGCGACAGGTTGTCTGCGCGGAGCCCTGGGTAGGTTATGGAGGCAGGGGAACTGTTGTACAGAGGTACGCTTCGCCTGCCCCCACTTGCATTCTAGCCCGTAATGTGGGCCGGCTTGCTGCGTTTTCCACAGGGACCCCATACGTCAGTCCGTTGACGCAACGTTAAACGTGACTGACTGAAAGGGACGTCTTGGTTACGTATGTAACACTCGTTCCCTGAAGGAGGGAACAGAGACGTTACGTCACCCTGACACAAGCCTGATTCACTGCTGATTGACCCGGACACATCTCGGCTCCTCAGCAAAAACCTGAATGAAAGCAAGCGGCAGCCGGCTTTATACACCCGCTTCCAGGTAGGCGTGACCCGGCCCGCAACTCTCTTGCCCAATGCTCTTTGGCTCTTTTCTCTCGGGCCAATGTTCATTGGCGTGTTTTTGTCTACTCGGAGGTGGTAGGGCTCTCAAGCAAGACCCCATATGTCAGTCCGTTGGTGTAACATCTCTGTTCCCTCCTTCAGGGAATGAGGGTTACATACGTAAACAAGACGTTCTATTGCATGCTACAATAAGTGCCCTTTTGACTCAAAAAGTCAAAATTGAACTTCTGGGAGACATCTCACTGTGTACTTCCTAAGAAGTGAGCGTACAGTACAAATAGTACAAATTGTTTCCAGGGTTATGTGCAGTGTGTTTAGCACTAATGTGTTGTGACATGATGTTTAACGTAGTAAAGATTCAGAAGGGAAAAAGTTAGACCATGAGTCTGCTTAGGTCAAAAAAATGATATCAAAGATTCACAATCCATTTTTTGTTTCTCTATTTTTGGCAAAGATCTTTGGCAAAGTTATTGTGTGTACCATTTACACATCTAAAACACCAGATTAACCAGACAGCAAACCAAAGCAAACTGAACTCACACACAAGAGCTTTCACACACCCAGAGGAACTCTGGGTACTTTTAAAAGTGAGTCAAACAATCTCTCCAGTCCGACCAAGCAGCTTGTGCTAATATCATCACAATCCATTAGGTAGTGTATAAACCATTAGGGAATCAACAGCTTTGCTGCCAACAATTTGTGCACAGGACACTCACTGGTCCAAAATGTATTTGCACACTTAAAATTTTCTGAAATCTTTACATTACATAAAATATCAGTGGCATCTGCAAACAAATTATGTTTCAGTCTTTCAGTCTTGCATTCAGTCCTGCACTGACAGCTGTGTCTTATACGTCCTTGACATGATCTTCACAATGCTCACAATGTGACTTTTCCATAAGCCTGTACTTACAAAAAAATGTTCTCTTGGAAGAGGAATGTCATTGATTGCCATTGTCAATTTATATGATAAAAAAACTCACTAACTTTTCTGTTTATCTGTGTCCATATTTTCCTTATAGGTCAAGAGAGCTTCAACTCCAAAAGTCTGGCGCTTCAGGCCCAAAAGAAGATCTTGAGTAAAATGGCCACCATGGCTGTGGCAAACCTTCTTACAGATGACACCAGCAGTGAGATTCTGGACGAACTCTACAAAGCCAGTCGTGAGTACACCAAAAGCAAAAAGGAGGCCCACAAGATCATTAAAGATGTCATCAAGATTGCGTTAAAGATCGGCATTCTCTATCGAAACCATCAGTTCAGCCCTGGGGAAATGGAGACCGTCGAGCGCTTCAAAAAAAAGATGAACCAGGCAGCCATGACAGTGGTGAGCTTTTACGAGGTGGAGTATACGTTTGACCGCGGCATTCTTTCCGAGTTGCTGATGGAGTGTAGGGACCTTCTCCACGAGCTGGTGGAGCACCACTTGACTGCACGCTCCCATGGGCGGATCGACCATGTTTTCAACCACTTCGCAGACATGGATTTCCTTACTGAGCTGTATGGCCCTTCTGAAGAGTACAGACTCAGCCTAAGGAAGATCTGCGATGGGATAAACAAACTCCTGGATGAGGGCGTACTTTAACCAACCCTTCAGTTCATGGTTTGTCAAATCAGCTCCATCCAGCTTCTGGGATTTAAACTGAGGGCTTTCAAGAAACTTTTATGTGCTTTATGTTTTCTTGTGGGAAATATCGGTTGTCATGATAACTTGCTCATGTGATCCCATGTAACCCAACCTTTGGGGATGGGCACCCAGATGCAAATTAGAGTCACATCTTGGTCTGCATCACCACTTACCGGGTGATTGTCTGAGGAAAATCCTTTAAGGTTTTCTGTAAACCTGCCCCCTTTGTGAGCAACTGCAGGAACGTTTTAAGTTACAAGCTCCTTTAATCGGTTAAAAAGGTAATATCTTAAAAGCTTTGAGGGCTTATCCAATAAATGGGATGAACCTTTGCTGAACAGAGCATAAGCCAAAATAAATACATACATGAAGTGCAGCCGAAAGATTGTGAATAACTTGGGGTTTTGATCTTCTGTCTTTAGCCTTTGTAATGACATGGCTGATTTTATGATCCTTTACTTGACTTTCCAGATCCTGATGTTTCTGAACATGTAAATGTGTGTACATGCAAGAGAGAAATGTGACTTTTCCATAAGCCTGTTCGGTAACCCCAGAGTGTAGCACTATTATCTGTCATTAAACATTCCATATGAACTCCTAACGTGTCCTTTTATCATTTCACCATACTTTTGTTTAACCAATTAGAACATAATATATATAGATATATATATACATAATGGACATAATAGAACATATAGTTATGATTATACATTTTGATTGAATGAGCCAACATTTTAAAACACATGTAACAGTGAATTCTATATCAGTGCATTATGATGGTTTTAGGCACTCTGAGTCTCTGCTACAATTGCCCCTTACCTATGGTAAAATCTTTTATTCATATACAGCAATAAGCCAAAAGAGATTGTGAGTTATTTTAATTAACAAACATATCATCAATGACCTGGATAACTAAGAATCTTTACAGTCTCACTAGCCAATTAGTCACTATTGTGAATTACATTAGTCCAGTGATGGTCTAGGAAACATAAGAATAATTAGTGCTCAAAACAAGAAAGACCCTGTTGACTCCTTTGACAGCACATTCTCACATTTTTGCTGCTATACAAAGTTAGCTAGTTAAACTATAAAATGATATTGTACATTTTATCTCCAAATTCCACAGTCCAAATATACCATTTATTAAAATAAGGATGCAAAATCACTAGATTTCCAACATGTCCAACACATAGCCACCCACATACACATAATGACAGCTATTCAGTTTTCAGTCATGATAAGATAATAAAAAGAGAGTGGGATGAATAATAATATTATCCCAAAACACTACAAAAAGTGGACCCCAATATAAAAATGCTAAAATGTGTTTTTAACAAGGTCCCAGATTATTTCAGCTGCCAAAAACAACCAGTTTATCTAAAAGAGACCATTAAATATATATAAAAAAATTGTGGTACCAAATACTTTTTGGGTCTGCTTTATACAGCATGTTTGTGTAGATGTGACTGGGGACTAACTGTTCAGAGAGACTCTTAAAAACTGTTGAAGATGTCCACCACAATGCAGCACAGTAAACTGAAAATGTCCACCTGTCTTTGAGCATATGTCAGTTGAGAAAGATCCCCAGATTCAAATGCACATCCCCAGAGGCCCCTAAAGTCTTGGACCTGTTTAAACATACACACGTAATTGGACCTGTTTGAGCATACACACGTAAGTGTGCATACACGCTCGCACACACACGTGCACGAACAAGCCTCTTTACACAGATACATTTTACACCTAATGCATAAACGTTACTTTCTCAAAAACACAATCATGTACATACATGCAGCTCAGATATTATTGTAGCCCAGTTTGTGCTGAATACAGTGTTATCAGACTTTAGCCATTTATATGTTTTTAAGCATCTGAAAAACGCACAAATGTCAGAGCATGTCAAAATTTCTCCAGGGCTCCAAAACACCCTCGGACCCCAGAGGGTTAAGGGTTAGAAATAGGGTAGAAAATAGTCAAGAAAAAGCATTTTTGATGCAAGAAATAAATAGACTTATAAATGGCATGTATGACTCATCTGTCAAGTTTTTATTTTTTGGTGGATTTCAGTAAGGTGAATAACATGAGATCAGTTTAAGCATTTAATTGTGCCACAGCTAAAGACACAATACCACAGAGGCCTTGACATAGTTCATGACCTAGTTCATATGACATAGTTTTGTTTATGTTGTAATTTATCTTTTCTGAATAAATGAAAAAATAGAACAGACTGACAGCATTCAAAGAGCAGGTTTGAAAAGCATCAATATAAATTTAGGGATTTACTTTATTACTTTATTCCAAAGGTGACTTCAAGCCCTCTGTAGAAACAGTAGTGAAGTGCCAAACTGGTCTAAACAGAATTACAACCATTAACCCATTAGCAGTCTGACCTTAAACCATTACAGTGTGTCCTAAGCAGGTGTTATGTCGTAAAGCTACAAGCAATACATGCTCTTCTCAGTTAATGGAATTTTTATCCCCTACTGTGAAAAGTAAAAGAACATTTTGTCTGTCACTTGAATTCTATTTCTGTGCATCATTATGGATGAAATCTCATTTGCCGAAAATGTAGCTGATACCGTGTAAACGAAAACATCTAATGGTTCTGATTAGCATATGTCTAGCTCTAAGCATAGGCCTAATTAGCAAGCCCACATGATTTCAGCAGAATTTCAATGTCTATAGCTCACATTTCATTATACAAGCCACAGCCCTTTGTGTTAACTTATTAAATATTTTGGCCAGTGGATCGATGGATTAAGGTCCCCAGATGACCAGGGCCTCCTTTCATGTCTATAAATATGCCTTGTGATACACAAGTTAGTTCTCATAATTCAAGCATCACATAGTGTCCACATATATGTACAAATTCTGAAATTATATACATTAGGCTATCAAAAAAATAATTGACCAAAAGTGAAAATATTGTCATTATAATATAACTGTTTAAAGAAAGATGTTCTGAATAAGAGGATGAAAAGTGTAATGGTTAATCTTGTTCCTGAAGAACACAAAAAACAAACTAGTTCGGTAATAGATCAGGTAACATAGTTAAAGGCACTCAATTAAAGAAACAAGACAAAAGGGAGGTAGTTGAGAAGATTATAAAATGACTGATAATAATCTGTTTTACTTAGTGTAATTCATTAATATGTGACAAATGTATTGTAGTTTGTTTTCCCTGTTTTTAAATCTTTTTAAAAGGTCAGCATGTTAGATACATATATAAGGCCTGAAACACTGAGTAAGATTAGTTACCATTATATTACTGGTATATTATGTATTTTAAATTTCTTCTTGCCATTGGCATTGCAGGAAGCCAATATGATCCTAGATATCACGTTAGGTTAATTTGCTGATGCTGTTATGTTATATCCTATAGTTTAGCCTGTTAATGAGGACTGACACAAACAATTGTTAGCAGCTTCTGTGTGCAGCAGCTCCCACGCAGGTCTTAACAGCTCCAGAACGTGTGACTGAAAGCCCAAATATAGCTGCAGCGGGAGACAGCACTGAGTTTGGTCACACAGAAATGAAATCTTAGTAGTATTAAAAAACATAGATAAACATGACAAGCTATTAGGCATGAACAGACTACAAATCAATCCACAAACTTACAATTATTCATTTTAGTGAATCATTAAAATGATTAATAGATTTCTTTAAAAGTGTTTCCAGATAATCAACTATATACTGATGTCAGAATTATATTTCAATTTTCAAAATACATAAAAGTTTAGTTATATTAAGGGTAAATTAAGGTGTTCTAATTTGATTCTAGCGCTCTTGACTGTCTTGAAACCTGATTATATGTTTACTTTGATTAAAAGTGTTCCCAGATAATCAACTATATACTGATGTCAGAATTATAGATTCTATATTTTAATTTTAAAAATACATTCAAGTTTAGTTATATTAAGGATAAATTGTGTTCTAATTTGATTCTAGCACTCCTGACTGTCTTGAAACCTGATTATATGTTTACTTATGTAACTGAGACGCTGACACATCTGGATCCATTTGTAGCACTTTAATAGTTAGAGCAAACAAAACACAGGCGATGGTCAAAAACCGGCAAACAGAACAATGTAGGCGAGACAGAATCAAAACGTAAATACAGGCAAGAGTAGAGGCAAGCAGCAAACAATCAAAAAGTCTGTATCCAAAACAAGAGGCAGGCAGCAAAAAGTCAAAAACGTTAAACAGTCCAAATGGCAACGGGAAAGCAGTCCGGAAAAACACGGAAAAATTGCACCACATGGCAATACAAGACCACACTGAATGGTGAGTGATCCTGGGCTTTATAGAGCGGCTGATTGAGAACAGGTGGCAAACAGGAAGTCATCAGTCCTAGGAACAGGAGTCGATGGGAAATGTAGTTCAAGACAAAACTAGTATTCTGGCGAGGGCTCCCTCTGGCGACCAGCAGGGGGCGGAGCGGGAACCTCCTCCGTAACAGCTTAGTAGATTTTCCAGTCTGCTTCCAAGGATTTTGTTAAATACTGCATTGGTTACTGTTCAAATATGCCCACCTTACAGTTAATAATGTTTTCCTGGTAATCCAGTGATTTATGAACTCCTATGATTTATTCAGATCAAATCATTCATAAGAACCACCTCAAATAAATGATTTGATTGTCCATCAGACCAGCGATCTACTTTATTTTTAAGTTGGCCTGATCTCCATCTAATCCATAGCTACCCTTAATTTTCAAAGCATGCTATATTTGAAAAGCTTTGAATAAAAGGGAAATGGCCCTATAATTATAGCCATGTCAAAAAGAGGGTGGGGTGGAAAGAGAGTTGAACACTTCGGTTTTAATCTCTTTATAACACCCACCATATAACTCTCCCAGACCACCCACCTCTACTCCATGACTCACGAGAAACGCCACAGGCTGTCAAAGAGCCATAAAATGCACACAGTTTAATAGACTCACTTTTGTTTACATAACAGTGCATGATTAACATGTTTTTAAAAAACTGTTGTTTTGTGTAGGTGTCTTTAGAAAAGCTCACACAGAGATAAAGAACAGAACATCTACAGAAACATCTTTATAAAGATTTATTTGTTTCAATTTGCTTCAATTCAGTCATACAATCAGGCAATGAAAGTTTAAATATAACTATATAATTTTTCTTTCTAAAACTGAAACTGCTGTAAAGTGGTGCAAATGATTTATTTAGCAGCTAAACATTGCTTAAAATATCCATGTGAATATATGGCACAGTCACAACAGAGATGTGACTGTGATGTCTCTGCAGACATCATATAATATACACACACTCATGGTAATTGATATTATATTTTTGCTGATCTGATCATCTGAGATTTCATTAAAGGCTGAGCTGGCGATTTTTTTAAATGTTTATGATATGCAGGTTAAAAGTCTTTTTACATCCTGAGAGCAAGACTAAATATATTTTTATCAATATATATCTTGTGTGGAAGACATTGGACCATAAAATGTTCATCCACTCATTGCATTCGAAATGCAAAAATGGGACGTCCTACTTGTCTATCAAACTATGTATCTACATACCTCCATGCACTTTTGGAGGAGGCGTGACTTTGGAGAGTGCTCTGAAGAGAGGGCAAGATCTTACACTTTTCAAGCCAGGTTGCTAATGCTATAGCCTCTTTAAGGTCTTTTAATTTTTTAAAAGTTCAATTGTCCTTTTATTTTTGGCTAACAGTGAGATGAGTTCCTTCATGATGTTATTGGTTTCTCTATAGACTGGTTGAATTTGAGAATCTGCAACAGCCCTGAAACAGATGCAGAGAATCACTAAAACTCTTGGGTTGATTGCATTCAGATGTTTTACTTGATTATTATTTAATCCTTGATTCTCATTGTCAATAGAGATTCTCATTACACGCTCTTCATCATAATACAGTATTTTTATTGTAAGGCAGTACAAAAAATGTCAATAAATACCACAAAAAAACTCTGAATTAACTATTCCAGAGAGCCATTTAATAAGATGTGAAAAAGGATGAATGAGATTCATCCTCAACTGTCTCTGGGGCAGTTATTCAAAAGTGAGTTCAAAAGTTATTCAAAAGTATTCATCTTGTTCTTTAAACAAAGCTACTGTTTGGCTTTAGAAGACTTAGAATACAGCTTATAGGATGTATTGAATACTTTTATTAACCTTTTTTGCCCCTGACATGAGCATTCACCATCCACTTTCATTGTATGGACAAAAGCAGCTTGACATACTGCTAAACTTCTTTGTGTTCCAAAGTTATACAGCGAGGGAAAAAATGATTTGATCCCCTGCTGATTTTGTACGTTTGCCTACTGACAAAGAAATGTTTAGTCTATAATTTTAATGGTAGGTTAATTTTAACAGTGAGAGACAGAATAACAACAAAAAAATCCAGAAAAACACATTTCAAAAAAGTTATACATTGATTTCCATTTTAATGAGTAAAATAAGTATTTGACCCCTTTGCAAAACCTGACATAGTGCAATCACAGAGGTCAGATGTTACTGGTAGTTGGCCACCAGGTTTGCACACATCTCAGGAGGGATTTTGTCCCACTCTTTTTTGCAGTTCCTCTCCAAGTCTTTAAGGTTTTGAGGCTGATGTTTGGCAACTCAAACCTTCAGCTCCCTCCACAGATTTTCTATGGGATTAAGGTCTGGAGACTGGCTAGACCACTCCAGGACCTTAATGTGACCTTCTTGAGCCACTCCTTTGTTGCCTTGGCTGTGTGTTTTGGGTCATTGTCATGCTGAAATACCCCTCCACGACCCATTTTCAATGCCCTGACTGAGGGAAGGGTTCTCACCCAAGATTTGACGGTACAAGGCCCCAACCATCATCTATTTGATGCAGTGCAGTTGTCCTGTCCCCTTAGCAGAAAAACAACCCCAAAGCATAATGTTTTCACCTCTATGTTTGACGGTGGGGATGGTGTTCTTGGGTTCATAGGCAGCATTCCTCCTCCTCCAAACACGCTGAGTTGAGTTGATGCCAAAGAGCTTGATTTTAGTACCATCTCAACGCTTTCACCCAATTCTCCTCTGAATCATTCAGATGTTTATTGGCAAACTTCAGACGGCATGTACATGTGATTTCTTGAGCAGAGGGACTTTGTGGGCGCTGCAGGATTTCAGTCCTTCACAGCGTAGTGTCTTACCAGTTGTTTTCTTGGTGACCATGGTCCCAGCTGCCTTGAGATCATTGACAAGATCTTCCCGTTCTGGGCTGATTCCTCACCGTTCTCATGATCATTGAAACTCCATGATGTGAGATCTTGCATGGATCCCCAGACCGATAAAGATTTAGATAAAGATATTTTGTGTTTCTTCCATTTGCGAATAATCGCACCAACTGTTGTCACCTTCTCACCAAGCTACTTGGTGATGGTCTTGTAGCCCATTCCAGCCCTGTGTAGGTCTACAATCTTGTCTCTGACATTCTTGGACAGCTCTTTGGTCTTGGCCATGGTGGAGAGTTTGGAATCTGATTGATTGCTTCTGTGGACAGGTGTTGTTTATACAGGTAACAAGCTGTGTGTGGGAGCCAGAAATCTTGATGTATGATAGGGGATCAAATACTTATTTTACTCATTAAAATGTAAATCAATTTATAACTTTTTTGAAATGCGTTTATTTTGGATTTTTTTTTTTTTTTTGCTATTCTGTCTCTCACTGTTAAAGTGTGGGTCCCTTATTACTGTCTTAATCACAGAAAATGGAAACATTCTAAAGAAAGGGTGTGGCATATTGCTAGCGATCATCAAAATGTACACTCCGAATAATGGATACAATGAATGTCACTCATTTAGCTTCATCCTTTGTGAAGCTGCATAGGAAGCGGGGATAGTGTAAATACCATTACACTTGTAAAATACATCCATTTAGCTTTCAGAAACTGTAAGAAATATTCATAGAGCGTAAGTGCTTACCCCATTGTCATGGCAACAATTTATTAATGGTTTTATATCTACACAAACACTACATACAATAGCCTGCAATTTAGCTTTGAGATCACGTGTGTTGAGATTAGAAAAAATGTGATTGCTGCAACCAATCCAATCAACTTTAGACTAAATGTTTCACAGCACATCAGCAGTTATTGATGATATCAATTATTGATGATTCAGAGCTGCATTCAGCGGGTTTGGTCAGTGAGTCTCACCAGTATTTAGCTATAGATGCTGTGCTTGTGTCCAGCTTTCTTTTACTGTGGAGCTGAAGACAAATGTCAGTAAACTCTCAACCAACACAGATTTCTGTCTTCTACACATCCAGTCCGTGCTGCAGAGAGAGACAGAGAGTAAGAGAGAGAGAGAGTGCACTTAATTTCAGAACTGATGATGTTAAGCTGCTGTTAGTCCAAACCCGATTGAGATCTCCCTGATTCTACTCAACAGTATGTACAAATGAACAGTATAATGGAGTTTATTTAATTTCTCTGATACATCTGCAGATATACAGTTACTGAGAGTGCATGCCTATGACCTTACACAAGGTTAAAAGCACACTAAACAAATAGCAGAGAAATCTGATAAGACTGGAAGATTTTAACATTTAGGCTACCTGCAGGTCGGCAATGATCCTGCCAAAGCTTTCCTCTGCAACATGTAGTTCCTCATCTCTTCAAACATAAACTCAAAATAAAAAAGAAGAGAGAAATAAAGATTATTTATTTATTTTGTATATTGAGGATGTTTAAATATTTTCCTACTAAGCAACAAGAGAAAAGAGGAAGAACTGGATTTCTGTGTAATTTCTGCACCGCTTCATTCACTAAGCAGTATTTTTATTTTGCATCACAGGGCCTGTGCATAAAATTGTGGGCTATCCTACTGCAATTCCTCACATTTTAAATTAAGAAACACTCTAAAATCATTAACATCTTATGAGTGTACCCTAATCCTGCTGTCTCCAAATAATGTCTGCAACAGTTAATGTGGCTCATAGCATTATGTGAGTGGTAAGGAGAGGTTGTTTGACTATGACAATGTTTTGACATACAAACATTACATCACAACAGAGAAAATCTGGAAACAAGCATTGGAACTGTGATTCAGAAGGACCCGGGCCCTTAGACATTGTTGTGGGACCCCAGAAAGAATACCACCTTTGTACTACTTGTACCATCTTCAACTCCATTATCAACAGTCTTGACAATACAAATTAATCGATTCAACATTTTTTGTAACAGAAAGATTCTCTTTAAATCTATACTGAATATTTAAAGCACTGCCTCAGTATGAGGTGTTTTGGTTTAGAACATCCCCATACATATTCCTCCAGTGTAACTTCTCACTGTCTTTGCTAAAGTTTGAAATAGCATTATATTCTTTCTGTTTTTGCAGTGTAGTATGTACTGATACAGCAATAGGCGGAGTATGCATATTTTCTGATAAATTCGCAGTAAACAAACACAATGCTAAAAATACTGTATCCCACAATGCAATACTTGTTTATTTCCAGTCTGGCATATGGCAGAAAGCAAGTTGGTAATCTAGATGTCCTGCACCAGTAGAAAAGTGATATGTAAAATAATAAAAATGCTAATGTAATTTATATATATATATATATATATATATATATATATATTTTATGCCATATATTATATAAGCTCATTTTCATTGTGAATGCAGCCTTTCAGAAAGAACATCAGGGCCCTCTAATGGACACTGGCATCAATGACACACCACTCGCCTGTAATTTCTGTAAATTATCAATAATATTTTTGTTTTAATTGTTACTTTTCGATTTGGGCTTTTTGTATTTTTTTTTTTTACTGTTTGATTTACTGTGAAGCAGGATATGTTGATTTTTAAAATAAATTACACACACAACATAAAACATGAGTGAAGCATTTAAAGATTAAAGTGGTTTGTCTTACAGCTCTGTATTGTTGCATTCTCCACTCACTGTCATTACAGATTCAAACCTGTTACCTCAACAGTCTATAATTACACACATTCAAACCTTAACTCAACAAGTAAAGATTGATTTTCCTAATAATGCAGAAGCTCATAGATGAGTGCCACAGACTGAGACTGATGCAGCGTGGAGCATGTGGGTCAGACCTAATGAAGAGATTCAATGTTGCATGACCTTTCTGTCCCAATTTTACACATACACACCAGTGATTTCTGAAGTGAAGGCTTCATTAGTGTAAATAAATGTACAAGTGTAAATGAAAACAATATAGTAAAGGGGATATAATGCACTCATCATGACAAATACATGCACATTTATACAGTGTTTAACGCATTAATGTGTAAATAAATGTGTAACTAAAACTGGTCAGTCTGTGAAAATAGGTTTGTCATAATTATAATGGGTGATGGGTGAGACAGTACCCAATAAACTCATACCCACAATGCACCATGCCTGACATGCATGCAAGAGCACATTTACATTTAGCAGATGCTTCTATTTAAAGCGACTTACAAAAGGTCCTTTTTATTATTTGGGAATACATAAAGGTCTTACATGATGGGCATGCACTGTTAACTTACAGCACATGCCCGTCGATTCATGCAACTCATGCATGTGTCCTGCAGAGGGTCAAAGGAGGTCTTTAACAAGCTCCTTGTGCACAAAACAATCTCACTTTTAGTTAACAGTAAAACTGTCTCTTATTTTATTAATAACAATCACTATTATATAATGTTTAACAACTGATTAGTTAACGTGCTTTAAATATAGCTATAATATAATTAAATTCAGATTTATATGTTTAAACATAGACTTCATTCAAGCATGTAAATTCTGTAGACATGATCTAATATTTGTAAATAAAAGTTATTGTACAATTACTGTTGTACAGTACTATATAATACTAATATTGTACAATCTAAGACTTTGATTTGTTTAAATTCATGTATACAATTAAACAATTACATCTACAAAAACTATAAACCATTTTTTTCTGCTCTAATTCTTTGAGCACTAACTGTGCTTAAATGGTGCTTAAATCATACTAATTGTTTATGGCAGGCAAACATTGGTTAAAACATTGATACATAAGGCAAGCACTCACAAACAATGTTCTCTCTGCAGACATCATATTATATACACACACAGTCACATGGTGATTATGGTGGTCCAGATACAGTTATATGAAACATTGAAAGGTACCAAATAAAACCCTTAAACTCTTATTTCTGGCTAACAATGCAATGTGAGATAAGCTCCTTCATGATCACGTTGGTTCCTCTATAGATTGTTGGGTTTGGTTCCTTGCCAGTCGCCTGTTGTTTTGCTTACTGGGAGACTGCTGACATTTAACTCAGCTTAGGGTTCTGTAAATTGTAAATATTGCTTCTAGTGAAATTATTTACTTATAGTCCTAAAGACTCTACTTTTTTGTTATCCAATTTTCTTTCTATTTTATTGTATAATTTTCAGATCTTTGTATTGTGTCTATTTTGTGTATGAGTTTTATTTTGCTGTATCGTGTGTATTTTATGGTATTATTGGAAATCCCATATACTCCCATAAGATATATTTATTCAATGTGCCATCTCCATGTAAGCTGTGTAGATGTGCAAGTCTCATGTGCTCAAAGGCATCACTGTGGATGTGGCTGCTATAAGACACAGAGCTCTCTGAAAGTAATAGTGATTTAAATAATGATTGTTTGACCTAGCCTGATGTTGCTTAGGGTGTTTAAGATGGACTCGATACATGTGGGAGACAGCTGGGGAGGAGAGAGAACACTTTTCTTGGCATTGAGTCTCAACCCCAGAGATATGGGATGAGTAAGGACGACAGCGCGATGTTGAAGCGCAAGCTCTTGAGACTGAGCTAGAATCAACCAGTTGTCTATGTAATTTAGAACGTGGATGCCCTGGTGTCGTAGTGAAGCCAGGGTTGCATCCATGCATTTTGGGGTATGTGCGGGGTTATAAAGGCCGGCCAAAGGAAAGAACCTGGTACTGGTAAACTTCGCCCCAAAAGCAAACCTCAGGAGCTTTGTTGTGGCAGAATTTCTATATGGAAATATGCATCCCAAGATCGATTGTGACGAACCAGTCTCTTTGCTGGAT